>BQNB010077224.1:0-18161 GCA_026074375.1 Tanacetum coccineum | reverse complement strand
CGTACCGAGTAAAGAGAACCGGTACCGGTACGGGTCGGTACCGGTACGGTTCCGGTATCGTACCGTTTTTTCGGTACCCATGCTGATCCCTAGATGAGACTTTCTTTGTTAGTGGAAAATATTAATTTCTTTTTGACATTTTTATATCTATAAATTTATAAACAACAAAAATTAGAGACCCACTCCTTTTTAAGCTTTCCATTCACCACATACCTTTTGCTCCCACCTAAAATAAACATCATACGTAGTATATGGCAAATCCCACATCCTCACGCGCCACTACCAAACGCCGTAAACTTTCCGACGACAAACAATCGCTTCTCCCCGGCTTACCAGATCACATCGCGCATCTTTGCCTCTCACTCATCTCCCCCTCCACCTTATTTTCCGTCTGCCGGGCATGGCGGCGGTACATCTACACCGCCGCATGCCCGCCTTTTCGATCACTTTACACACTCTCTTTACCCACAGCCGGCGGCGCCGCCGCCAGCAGCCGCCACAACCAAACACTAAAACTACACTCATATGACCCCATTTCATCAAAATGGACAACCATTGACTCACCACCACACCTCAAATGTCTCACGCGCCGCCAGCCGTCCTTCATTTCGCGCAACTTACCAATACAATCTTTATCATTTTCGGGCCAACTTGTTCTCATAGCCGCCACTACTATCCGCAATAACCAACCATCTCCAGCCTTCACACACCCTATACTCTTCGACCCTTTATCCAACTCATGGTCCTTAGCACCACCGTTGACCACCCCACGCCGGTGGTGCGCCGCCGGTGCTTTTCAAGAAACCCTAATAATAGCCTCAGGTGTAGGAACCCATTACACACAGTCAGTTTCACACACTTGTGAGAAATGGGTACTTCTTAAAAACGATACAAGCGATCATAAACGCAAGATTTCACATGGGTTCTTCGAAAAAATGCGAAATTTGAAAAACTCAAAACTTTGCCGTGAAGCCATTGATGCAGTAGGTTTACGTGGAAAACTTTGCATGGTTAATGTTAAAGGTGACTATGCTAAAGAAGGGTTTGTATATGAGATAGAAAACGATGAATGGGTGGATATGCCGGCCGGGATGTTGGCTGGATGGAAAGGTCCGGCGGCTGCAATGGATGAAAAGGTTATTTTTGTTGTGGATGAAAAGAAAGGTGTTTTGAGGAGATATGATGAAGATAAGGATTGTTGGGTGGATGTTGTGGTGGATGAGAGGCTAAAAGAAGCGGAGTATATAGCAGCGGGTGGTGGTAGAGTGTGTGTTGTGAGTGAGAAAAAGTGTGGTATATTGGTGGTTGATGTGGTGAGTGTGGTGGCGCGTGTGTGGTGGTTGGATACGCCACCGGGACGTGAGATTTTGGGGATTCACATTTTGCCACGGCTAACTATCTCTAAGATGGCCTAATCTTAAGCTCGGTCGGACCCAGAACTTATAGTTATCACGTGTTAAAGAACAAAAATATGAGGTTTATTATCGAGAAAATCATGATTTTTGAAAAAATTTACGCTGTTGAAGGAAATCCATGTGGTTTCAAGAATCTTCGAAAACCCCCCAGTTCCGCCCATGGTGTTAAGACATTATGTTGTATATATCTAAGACAAAAGAGTTGATTTTCTCGTGTAGTCCGTAGAATAAGGATCGGGTCTCCATTAGGTTTTTTTATCCACGGTTATGTTGCCGGAGTTTGGATCGCCGGGTTGGGAGTTAGAGTCCAATTACATACCTTTTGATGTTGAATTATTTTATTTGTTTATTTATAGTAAATAATATAATAAAGGAATAAATTATTTGATTTGTGGATATTCAATGATTGTTTGTTACCAGTATGAGATCATACACCAATGAGTAATGGATTCTTATGTCATTTCCTTTTTTTATGGAAAATTTTGATGCTAAAAAGTTTTTCTAAAGTGATCAAAGTTCAAGTGCTCAACTTTTCAACATTAAAGAGAGCTTAGCCCATACTCCCATAGCGTATAATAAACCTATAAGAAGCACCGGGTATTATTTTTCTTTAGTTCTTGCGAATCCTTTTGGAATGTTAATGATAATCAAATTAACATTGGGAGGTAAACAAATAACTAAGATTGATTTAATCGGAACTGCTATATCAAAAGATTGCACGTTGGTAGTGTAATAAACTCATTGAACTGTAACTGTGTCATAAGGAATTTTTTTAAATAAAAAGAGCTCATAAGGAAAATCAGTTATGCATTCAAAGTGAAAAGCGTACGTACTTGTTTGAAAGATTACATACAATACAGACGAAAGTGACATGTTTTAATGCTTTAAGTGCAAAATGCACGAAAATCTAATACCTACCACATTATGATTTAATTTAAAGTCAATCTCGAACAACTAGTTTAATAAAGTACAGTACAACGAAACTCCCTCAAATAAAACGGCTGTAATTAATGTGTAATGTGATTGTTAGCTACTGCTCACTTATCGTTAATTTCGTTTGATATATAGGAGTAACTGTTATAAAGGAAAGGTATAATGATGGTGGTGAACGATTATTATTGAGTGGATATTGTGATGGATAAGAGGCTATAAGAGGGAGGTATATAGCAATAGGTGGTGGTAGAGTGTATGTTGTGCGTGAGGAAAATGGTGGCATGTTGGTTGTTGATGTGGTGGCGCACGTGGTGGTTGGATACGCTGCCGCAGTGTGAGATTTTGGGCATTCAATATCATTTATGCTACTGTTAACCATATTCAATGTGGCCTAGTTGTAAGACGACCGAAGGGTCAGGTTCTCATCTCGCTAGATAAACAACATTGTGGCATAGTTGTAAGACGACTGAAAGGTCAGGTTCTCATCTCGCTAGATAAACATCTTATGAATTTATGATAGTTTCGGAAAAGTCTTGCAACAGAAATACCGGTTAAGGTGCGTATATCATAATTAAAAGGATTGATTTTTTTCCCCGAATAGTCTGATCGAACATGAATTCCATTCGATTTGCGCGGCTATACTCTGCCACAGTTGTGTTGGTCGGAGTTTAGATCGACAGCGAGTGAGATGATATAGTCCAAAAGATTACTTTTTGATGTTAGATTATTTTATTTGTATACTTTATACTCCATCCATCCGTTCTAAATAAGTGTTCACTATTGACTTTTATAGTCTTTTTCCATTAACTTTGACCTTAAATTATTTTGTTTATGTTATATAGTAATACTTAATGAAAACTATATCAATGAAAATACATTCAAAATCTAATATATTCATATATTTTGCATCAAGTATTATATAACACAAAAAGAAATATTTATGGTCAAAGTTGATGAAAAAAGACTTAAAAGATTCCATTATGGACACTTAATATGGGACGGAGGGAGTAATTAAGGTCAAAGTTGTAAAAGAATGACTTCAAAAGTTAATAGTGGACACTTATTTAGGGACGGGGGGAGTAGTACGTAATGAAACATTTGATTTTGTAGATAGGTAAATTCATGGTTATAAATAGCGTGAGGCGTGGCGGCATAGTCAAGCCTCACGCTTTAGAAGCCATAGCGAGTTATGACGTTTTTTAATGCGTGACTTAAGGCGACACAAAATATAAAAATATTTATAAATTTATATATTTATATCATATTTTAAATATATTGAGTTTACAAAAAGTGTCATACATAAGAAAATAAAGTAAATAAATTATCTTTGCATGCAATCTTTTTTCATTTTATAATAACCAAACGGTTTTTATCGAAATTGAATTAAAAAAGCCTTCGCGCATCACAATTTATCCCGCCTTATCACGTTTTTTCACTTCTCATCGCATGTCAAGCCTTAAACATAAGCATTGGTCTATTGCGTAGCGTGGAGGTCACGCCTCGCGTCTTTGCGAGGCCTTAGCGGCGTCATGACATGCCTTTTAGAACCATAGGTAAATCACTACAAAAAATTATAAAACCTTACAATAACCAGGATCTCTGGTTTAATGCAATTGACCCGCCCCCCTTTATGATGTCGGGTTGCATTAATTGTGTCCGACTTGCTTCCAACCCTTATTAAAAGTCAGAAATTTAATGCAAGGCAATGGGTGCATTAAATGCTGCCACCCGACCCATCCAAACATAACCCGATCCACCACCTAATTAATAATAAACCAATATACATGTGGTAGGTAAGTGTACCTTCCTCTCCACCTTACACCGAAAAAATTCACACACATCATCCTCTTCATCTCCACCTTACACCAGAGCATTTCTCTGTTCATCTTCTTCGCTGTGGAGAAAAGAGGGTATGGTGATGAAACTGAGGATGGTGATATCCCCCGGCTGAAGTGTCATCAGATACAAAGGTCACATGGAAGGTATCAAATTCTTTATACAATATTCAATCTTATTTCTTTCATATTTAACAATTATTACGGTTTATGCACATATACAAATTGAATCTTGAAATTAGGGTTTTTGCATAATTTGGGGTGTTTTTTTTTATTTCGGGGTTTTTCTTTATCAATTTTGGGGGTTTTGTATAAATATTGTGTCTTTTTTGTAGGTAAGATGGTAAGGTTAATATTTTGGGCTTATGGAGTTGGTTTGTTGAGCTTATGGCTTATTTATAAGACATGATTTGAAGATTTTTTGAGTAGCTTATTTTCCCGGCTTATGAGCTTATTTATTTTATAAGGCTGATAAGGTTTATTTTTTGGGCTTAGCATTGCGTTTCTTGACAATGACGTGCAAACCTTAGAAGCTCTGAACCAAAGAGTGTTAGAGCAAAGTTGTCGTTCGGTGGATATTCATGGTTTTTTTTAAATCACATTAATTTTCATGATTCCATTAGCTACTAAAGGATTATATTTCCTACACAAGTAATAGCCAAATAGTAGTTTAGTTACCATCACACATATCACAAATGAACAACTTTATACCATTTTTGTTATCAAAGTTTTTCTTAGTGACCATCAGCGACCCACAACATGAAACTATAAAATGACCAAAAACGCTTTGTTGGTTTTCTCCGCTAACAACATAGACCGATTTTGAGTACGGGATTATTTAGTTGTAACAATTAAGACCTCTAGACGTTACTATAAGTTTTACTTTGTCAGAGATCTTACTTTATATGTATATTAATATATTTATAGCAAATGACAACGAAGACATTTTGAAAATAACCCGCCTCTTGAAACGGTCTTTTTTGGTGGTGGGACACCGTCATTGGTGCCACCAAGGTTAGTGGCTAAGGTGCTGGATAGTCCAATTGCTGACTTCCCAGATTTTGAATTTAGTAAAAGTTGAAATCCCAAATTGGTCACAAGTCCCTACGGATAAAGATGAAGAAAATTTGTTGCAAAAGTTTGAGATTATGTTTTTTAATCAGATACAAGGACGGAAAGTGTCGCCTTTGATCCCAAAGGTCGTGGCCCCTACACTGGTATTGCAGATGGCCGTGTTGTCTTTTGGGATGGCCAAAACTGGTCTCATTTTGCTTATACTTCTCCTAATAGGTAACAACTACTACATCGGTCTCATAATAAGTGTCAACTTTGACTTTTTTAACTCTTTTTTATTCAACTCGCCAATAAAGCATGCACATATATGTGACCCGAAACCAACCATCTTTGGATACTTAAAGAATGAGCATATATGTTGAAGACCTTTGGGGTTGCGTTTTGATAAGAAAACAAGAGATATGTATATCGCGGATGCGTATTTTGGGTTGCTAAAGATTGGGCCTGAGGGCGGGTTGGCCACTCCTCTAGCAACAGAAGCAGAAGGGGTTCCTTTGAAATTCATAAATGATCTAGACCTTAAACAAGATGGAAACATATACTTTACATATAGCAGCACAAAGTATCAGCGAAGGTATGTTGTTTCTATCCATTGATTAGTCTTCTCTTATTGAAATAAAATGCGTGCTCTGGATATTTTATTCCAATGTTCCCGAATGTACGACTTATAGTACGCTACTTACAATAAAAATACAAAACAAACTGATGGTACAATCATGTATGTATGGATGTAGTTTTAGCGAACGGCTTAGCAAATATGTGCTCTTTTCATCAGCTTCTATTACTCTTAAGGGTCTTATGGTCATTTCGCACTTCCTATTTTTATTTAATATAAATAGGTGAACATACCGTGTTTTTATAGCTTAGTGACTACCTTAGATCTATTGTAGTGATATGAATGTATGTGACAGTTATATTTTTGAATATGGATTGACATAAACCATTCTTTCTAAATTGTTGTCATTGCAGGTAAGAATCAACGGCCAAGTGCAGCGGCTACCGATTTCCATGGGAACAACGGCCCCAGGCACCACGCCGGTTTGGGCATTTAATGCATCTTTTCCCCGACTACTATATATACAACCCGTTCTACACCCACTGTCTCTCCCACTTTTGGTAGGTCTCTCACATTCACGGTGTTACGTTTTTGCATGGGTGCCATCTGGAATCCAACTTCTCAGATAGTATATAAAGGCTCCTCTAGGTTTTAGCAGATTGGTTATTGTTGCGTAGGCTTCGTAATTTGTTTCATACGTAATTGGAATTGCTGCGTAGGCTCCGTTGTTTGTTTCTCAGGTTATTGGATACCTTTTGGTCACTTTTGTTAGATTAATTGCCTTTTAGTACTTTTAGTCTTTTCCAGTTGCCTGGAGACCGTGTCCTGAACATAGGTTTCTATTCGAAAGACCTATGTACTCGGTGTTGATTGACAGCATGAAGAGTGTTAGCCTTATTTTTATATAAGTCAAACAAGAATGTTATCGGTCTTATTAGTCGTAATTAGTCTTGTTAAGTAATAGGCTAGTCGGGTTCAACGGGCTTGGATTGTAATCTAATATTATCTATGTTTCGGCCTTAAAGCCCAAGATAAACCAAGCCCGGCCCAAGAAGAAAGTCCATACTCTTCATGTGGGTATGAGACTATAAATAGGACCCTCTCCACACATGAAGAGGGTGTTGGTTGCACTTGCTTTCATTTGTAACTCACTAAACTTCTCTCTAATCTAACATTTCTCTCTTGTTTCTCTCTCTACTTTCTCTCTCTAATTTTCCATTTTTTCTTTATCTCTTTTCTAGCTTATTGCTTATTGGTATGGCTTATTGGTGTGATATGGGTTAAGTTTTGAGATAACATTTGGTATCAATCGCCTCGGGTAGGTTTAGTGGTTTTGTTGTGAGCTTATTGTATTAAGCTTATTGGTTTTGTTTTTTTAACTCATTTTATATTCGGATAAATTTGAAGATTCTAACGTTTCTCACCACTCATTTTATCACAACTGAATCTAAAACGAGTTTTATCACAACTGCTTTATTTTAATCTTGTTTTATTTTATTAAGATCTCTTTACAAGTTGTTTTGTCACAACTGTTTCTTATTCAAGTAGCTTACTCGGTCGTCAAAGATATCTAGGCTTATTTAGTTAAAATGTACGTGGTTTTATTTTAGACAGTGGCTATTTTTGCTTCTTTTTTAGGTTGGCTTATGGTTATTGTGATCCACCCGAACTAGTCACATTTCAAGACGTGCCGAACTAGTCACATTTCAAGTTGTACCGATCTAGTTCATTCTTTAAGTACCGATCTAGTCAAAATCCTTGAAGACCCGATCTAGTCATTTTAGAAGCACCGAACTAGTCAAGTTTAATTGCAACCGAACTAACAATTTTTAAAGAAGTGAACTATACACGTTTTAAGTAATTTTTGGATTTTCGGTTTTGAGTGTCGTTCAACGACGGGACTTAAGACATACACCGTTGTGATCGTGACTCATTTTCGATCAACATGGTATATTTAGTTTTTGCCGACGATAAACGTACGAGTCCGCGAGATCAAAAACATAAACTAAATGAAGAAGAAGATGACGTCTTGTGCATGATCCATTTTTTAATATTGGTTAAATTTGAATTTTACATTTTTTAACTTTAGTTTTTCCAAAAGTTTCACTTTTAACCTTTAAATTTCAAATATTTTTTTATTAGTCCCTAGGTAATAACCTTATTTACCAATTAGCCCTTAAGTCATAAAAACTTGAAATTTAACCCTTAGTTTTAAAAAATGTTCACTCTTAACCTTTAGGTTTTTCAAAAGTTTAATCTTTATTCATAAGTTTTACAATATTTTTTGATTTTAACCTCTACCTTTCAAATATTTTCATTTTTGGCTCTTTGCCTTTAAATTTATTATTATTTTTAATTTTAATTTTTTTACTTTATTTAGCCCTTTAGTTTTAATTGTTCTCGCCGATCGTCGTTTTAAGCTCATTAATCGTTACAAAAGCTCACGTACTTCAATTTCAATAACGATTTCAACAACAATTAATCATTGTTTCACGGTTTCTTCTTGATTTTGTAAAATCCGGCAAAAGATTCTATTCTTTTCTCGGTTTAAATCAAAGACTTGTAAAATCCCGTGAACACTAATTGATTTCAATCCACAACAACAATCACTTTACCTACTTAAGATCCGATATCCATTCAGATATTCCATTTCACAACATCAAAATGTCCAAATACTCAATACCAATTAGTTCAACTCAACATCAAGTTTCTTCCACAATGACACAGTTTTCAACGAGTTCAAATCAACTTCTAAAAGTCCAAAGAAGACACAAGAGAGAAGTACAAAGAACAACTTTCAAGAAGTAGATGTATGAACAGTCTTAGAGAAGTCAAATCACAATTCAAGTTTCTCACAGAAACTTTACACGATTTTGGTGCCATGCCTATCTTCAAGAGAACATTTTCTCAAGACTTGGATTTACTAGAACAACATCTTACCAAAGATATACTTTCTCAGACTGATTGCAAGACTATTTTGACAAAACTCAAAACAACGTTTGAAAATGCTTTCAATTCAGAATTCAAAGAGCGTATACAAAAATATATAAGATTTGATGCTTAATCCTTCAAAGATGCAATGATCTGTAACATGGATTCCATTGGGAAATACATGCTTGAGATAATTCTTCATTAACAACGAACTCCGCATTTGTTGAAACAAAAGAAGTTGATGCAGACACAAGAATATCATTCAAATCCAATTCCAGCATTGAATGTTGATTCATTGAAAGTTGATTTAGTTGCCATACAAAACATTTGTTCTAAGAAAGAAGACAATAATTCAGAGACTGCATCTAGCAAATCAGTAAAAGAAAGCAGCTTGGATTCTGCAAAAAAAAGATGTACATGCAATCAAATACAAGATGTCAAAAGCAAAAGAAAGATGCATGGCATATTTTCGATCTCTTCATTCACACCTTCAAGTTCTTTCTAAAGAAGACTTAAAAGGCACTCGCATCGAACATTGATTCAAACGGGCATTCATGTCACTCTTTGGTCAATATGTTGATACCTTTACAAGTACAATGCTCCTCAACGTAGATCAACTACAAAAGCAACTTGACAAAGATGAATTTCAAGAATATGGATCCATGGCAGCCTTTTGGGTGGTAAACAACCAGTTTCAGAAGTTCATCGATTCACAGTTTACTTTGGATTATGACAGTCAAATGACAGATAATTATTTTGTTGAATACACTGGAATCGAAGTTAAACAATTCAGAGACACATTACTTCAACTCATGGGTAATGTTAAGAAGTCTGTTTCTGAAAGAACACGTCATCAAAGACAGGATTGAAAGAAGAGAATAGAATAACAGATGCAGTACGCAAAAGAGTAAGCAGTAGATGATGATTTGGTTGTCACAGAAAGCAGTGGAACAGAATTAAAAGTGCAAGATGACAACAGTAGGTCAGGGAATGATATAGATGCTGATGATGCAGATATCAGACCCATTTATGACGAAGAGCCAATGGCTGAGGTACAATTGACTGCTGAATGTAATATCTTTGCTATAGGACAACAACATACTGAGCAACCTGAAATCATTAATGAAGGTAGGGTTGACCAGTATCCTGAACAATGTCAAGTTAAAAGTCCATCATGATTCGTCACCTGATAACCAGATAATTGAATACTAAAAACAATCACCGAGTCTGACATATTTTTACTCAAAAAGACCGAAACGTAGCCCAATATTAAAAAAGATATTTCATGAAAGGAAAGCACATTGTATTGCTCACGAACTTAATCTCAAAATCAAGCTTTAAAATCAGGGCAACATAGTCAAATTTTGAATGAAACAAGTAATAAAGCCAAGATTAAAAAGGAAATTGATGTACTTGAAACAATGAACATCGAATTAGAACATAGTGTGGCTAAATTACGTAAGGAAAATGAGACTTTGAAAAAGCATTACAAAGATTTGTATGATTCTATTAAAATTACGAGATCTAAGACTATAGAACAGACAACTTCTTTACTTGCTAATAATGTTGATTTAAAAGCTCAGATTCAGGAAAAGGTTTTTGCAACTGCTGCTTTAAAAATGACTTAAGGAAGTTAAAAGGAAATAGTGTAGATACTAAGTTTGCTAAAACATCAGTCTTGGGGAAACCGGTTTTACAATCACTAAGAAACCAATCAGTTGTTAGACAACCGAAGTTCTTTAAAAATCTGAAGGCCTCAAATGTCAAAACCAACGGTTTGCCTTCCCAAGTTGCTGTGAATAACAATTTGTCAAGAACCATAACTCAACACTATTTTCTAAGTAAATGAGAAATCCCATTTTTGAAATCCTGATCATATGATTGATCTAGCGAAATCTAGGAATAGTTCAAGAACAGCCAAGATTTAGTTCAAATGACATGGTTCATAATCACTATCTAGATGAAGCTAGGAAAAGACACAAGAAAGAGATAGGAACTCAAAAACTAATGTGATACCTTATGCTAGATTTCAAAGCACTGTTGATAGTAGCAAACCAAAACCTAGGCACACTAATCCCTCACTAGAGTTTGCCCTATATCTAAGAGTAAGTTGCTTAAACGAGTAACGGCTATGCCCCAACAGTCAGATCATTCAAGAGTTCTAGATCTTTCTCATATTCCAAACAACTGTTGTATGTTCTACAATGTCCTAAGGTAGTCTTTAATGCAAAATCAATATGCATGGTAGTAACAAAACTATCCTGAAGGAAGTGAATTCACAATGCAAAGAATACAATCCTAAAAACCAGAAACAATAGACAAACCCTAGATCAAAAGAGTCATACTTCAGAAACACTGGTAGGCAGATCTTTACAAAGACATAAGCTTTTCTCCCCTAAAAAGTCTCCTAATAAGACTTCCACTGTGTATGAGAAAACATCTCCTAGATCTGATCTTAGGTGGAAACCCACGGGTAGAATTTGTAAATCTATTGGTCTTAGGTGGATTCCTACAGGAAAGTTATTCGATTCTTGTACAAGCAAGGATGACAGTGAACCCACACATGGTTCAAATGTAGATATCCCTAATATTCATGAAAGCAAACAAACTCTGGATTTAAGTGCAGGTACATCAATCAATGTTCAGAAGGAACAAAGTCTTGATTTAAGTGCTAGTACCTTATGTAATGTCAACAAGGAAAATCTCAAATTATGGTTACAGAAAAAGTTGATATCTTAGAAACCATTGTCAAAGTGGATTCACAAGTGATGATACAGAATAATGACGTTTGAACACAACGGTTCAAGCCTCGCTCCACAATGTCAACAGAAGTTCCTACATCAAATATGATAGTCATGACGTTAATGCCAGAGTTGGAAAGTCTATTCGGTCCTTTGTTTGATGAATATCTAAATGGAGAAAATCAAGTTGTTTTAAAGTCTTCCGCTGTTACTACTGTTGATGCATCCGTTAAACGTCAACAACAACCAGATTCAATTTCATCTACTTCAACTCTAGCAACATCTGTCACTGCTAATGAAAACTTCGACTTGTAAATATTTTTATTTTATTTTATTTTTCTCTTTCTTTTGATTTATAAATATTTTTGAAATAGAAAATACAAAAATATAAAACCAACAAAAAGAAAATACAAAAATATAAAATCTATAAAAACAAAATATAAAATTAGAAAACTTCAAAAATACCAAAAAGAATCTTCTCGACATGTCTCTTGGAATCGATAACATTTACGTACCTACAAATGTCGATTAACATTGACACAGGTGTGTAAATGAAGTTCGAACAAGAGTTCAAACGTTTTTAAAACATGTCATTTCTATATTTTTCTCAATGACTTATGTACACATCAGTGCATAACTCGGACCCGAATGTAATAGGGGAGTGTATGTTTCAGCGCGCTTACTCTTTATATAGAAGAGAAGTCATCTATCATGGTGTTTTAAAAATCGTTGAACACAAATTTTCAAAAAGAACTTTTCATGTCAAATTATTCACAATATAATTTGTGATATCTTTCCATAATAAGTGATATTTGTTAAAATTATGTGTTCAACACTCCCTTCCTCAAATAAGTTTAAAAAGGTGTGGTACTTATAATGTTATTTTAAGAAACCTGTTAGACAGATCTTTACTTGACATAGGTTTTCTCCTAATAAGACTTTCGCTGTGTATGAGAAAACACCTCCTAGATCTGATCTTAGGTGGAAACCCACGGGTAGAATTTTCAAATCTGTTGGTCTTAGGTGGATTCATACAGGAAAGTTATTCGATTCTTGCACAAGCAAGGTTGACAGTGAACCACCACATGGTTCAAATGTAGATATCCCTAATACTCATGAATGCAAACAAACTCTAGCTGTAAGTGCAGGTACATCAATCAATGTCAGAAGAAACAAAGTTCTTGATTTAAGTGCATGCCGTACCTTATGTAATTGTCAATATAGGAACATCTCAGAGTATGGTTGCTGCAAAGCCGATATCTCTGAAACATTGTCAAAGTGATGCACAGTTGGATGATACATAAAAAATGACGTTTGATCCCAACAGATCAGCCTCGAACCTTTTTGTCAAATGATGGTTTGAACAGAATGAATGGTTCAAGCCTCGCACCACAATGTCAACAAAAGTTCCTACAACAGACATGATAGTTTTGACGTCAATGATAGAGTTAGAAAGTCCATTCGGTCCTTTGTTCGACGAACATGTCAATGGAGGAAAATCAAGTTGTTTCAAAGTCTCGAAGTTACATATGCTGAGCATACCGATAAAACATCAACAGAAACCAGATTCAACTTCATCTACTTCAACTCTTTTAGCAATCAAACTGTCACTGCTGATGAAACATCTGGATGGTAAAATATTTTTGATTTTTCTCTTTATTTTGATTTATACATATTTTTGAAAAAGAAAATACAAAAATATAAAACCAACAAAAAGAAATACAAAAATATAAAATCTAGAAAAACAAAATATAAAATCAGAAAATTTCAAAAAATACCAAAAAGAATCTTCTCGACGTGTCTCTTGGATTCGATACCATTTACGTACTAGAAACTGTTGTATTACATCGACGACGGGCCGTGTAATGAAGTTCGAGCAAGAGTTTCAATGCTTTCAAAACATGTTCATTTCTAAATTTTTATCAAATGGACTTATGTAACATCAGGCATAATCGGACCCGAAAGTAATAGGGGAGTGTACGCTTCGGTGCGCTTACTCTACAAATAGAAGAGAAGTCTTCTAACATGTGTTTACAAAACCGTTGAACACAATTTTTCAAAAAGAAATTTTTATGTCAAATTGTCCACAATATAATTTGTGATATCTTTACATAATAAGTGGTATTTGTTAAAATTATGTGTTCAACACTACCTTATAATTTTTTATGTCAAAGCCTTTTAATGTTTTGGGTACATCTTATAAATGTCAATTTTATGTATCCAAACACATTTCGTAAAATTAAAATGTGGAACTAATGTCTAATAATTATATACATTGTTCACTAAGGCATCTCACTCCGTCTTCAACATTTTGTGGTGTCATATCAATTTTTCATTCCAATGTCAAGTTTTAATAAATTTTGGTATCCCACATATACTGTTGAAGGAGAGCTATCTGGAAAATGAATTCATACAATATCGTGGTATAATTTTTCTCCCCAAGTAACTTTTCATGTCAAATTTTAATCAATTGGTATTTCAAATACTAAGTGTTTTATTATTTAAAATTAGGAGAGAAAATGTGATTAAAATATGATATAGAAGAATGTGATCTTTAAGACTCTAAGTGCAACTCTTTCCTTCATGTGCTAAAGAATTTTAAATATCGGAGCACATGTGTAGGGGGAGTATTTGAAAATAACAATGTCAGGAAAAGGGTTTTATGGTTCGATCTCTATACCCACAACCAATTAATCTCACGACGTCGATGAAGTCATAAGGTGATTAAGGTTAGGTATAAGTCCTATGATCCAACCAGAACCAGAGGGATCTACCCAAGGACAATCCATAGTTAGAAATAGCAGTCCTTAGGTATGATTGGAGAAGAATAAGTATAAGCGAAAAATGCCGACTAAGATTGAGCTAGCACTGAAACAATCATAACAAGGTGTTAGTAATGACGTCTTGGTAAGCATTGAAGGGGTTGAAGAATGAAAAAGAAATGTATGGATAAAGGGTGAAAACAAAGCAGCCCTCCACACAACTTAGGCAGAAATCGGGTCAATACATAATTGTTGATATTGAAGAATGTCGTCATGGACCCAGTGATGCAATGCACAACCCTTCCTAGCTATTCGAGTTTCTCTTAAAAGAAACTTGTCTCATTTTCATGGAGATACCCACGTTATCTATTGACATCTCACTTTTAGATTGTTGATATTGAAAAGGTGAAAGTCTGCTCTAGCTTCCGATTACTAAAACCAAAGTGCACAAATCGAGTCTAAAGCCAAGAGAGATCAAATTATAAATCTCATCAGGACACAATGTCAAAATACACTTGTTAAACACCATAAAGTTCACAAGCTGTAACAAAGAGTCCTACGCATTATCCTTGAGATCTTGCCAGAACATCCGAGTGATACTTAAGTATTCACCGTGAAGATGGAAATCCTGCTTGAGCCAACATCAAACAAGCTCTTGGTAGGTGACTTGCGCGATTCTATATGAATCAAACTTGTGTCAACTAGAAAGAAACGATGGTGCGATTCTATGTGAATCAAACTTGTTCCAGTAAATGAATTGACGACTTAATCAGAAAGATAGTAACTATCTGATTCACTCTTACCGTGTTGTCTGCTTTGAGACGCCCCGGTAACGAGAACGGCTAGTACAGCTGCGAAACCCTGTCAAGAAGATTCTTATGAATTCTATCTGATCACAGGCAGTATTTATACTGATTAATGGGGAACCGTGGTTATTGCAACCATATTCGACGAAGTGACAAAGACACTTTCATCCATATCTGTTGTTTATTACTAACCTTTTAAATGCAGATTCAAACGTCGGTGTTGCAATCATGTACCAGCGAAGTCGGATTCATTACCACATACTCATACTCAAGCTTTCAAAGTTAATCATTCAGCATTAAGATTGTTGATACTAAACTTCCTCAAAGATCTTCAAAGTCAAATCAAGAACCGTATTTTGGGGAGATTGTTAGCCTTATGATAATATAAGTCAAACAAGAATGCAACAAGTATGAGTATGTCGGTCAAGAGCACAAGTTGATCAAGCAAGTCAAATCAAGATGATTCAAGTCAAGGAGATGAAGCAAGATAAAGATCTCAAGAACTCAAAGTCAAAAGATAAAGGCTCAAGATCAAGATCACAAAGCATGAATGAACAAGCCATTACAAACAACAAAAGACAAAGACAAGACCAAAGAAGGCAAAGCTTAAACGTCATATCTTCAACATCGGGGGAGACAATGATAAAACAAGACAACCTCCTACAAGAATGTTATTGGTCGTACAAGAATGTCAACATAGAAGATCAAGTCCTTTACATCTTTAAAAGAAGAACTTAAAGAAGACCTCAACAGCAGAGGAGTTTGAAGAAAGAGACCTCAACATTGGGGGAGATTGTTAGCCTTAATTTTATATAAGTCAAACAGGAATGTTATCGGTCTTATTAGTCGTAATTAGTCTTGTTAAGTAATAGGCTAGTCAGGTTAAATGAGCTTGGATTGTAATCTAATATTGTCTGCATTTCAGGCTCAAAGCCCAAGATAAGCCAAGCCCGACCCATTAGTAAAAGCCCATATGCCTACATGTTGGTTAGGGGTATACATAGGACCATCTCCACACATGGAGAGGACGTTGGTTACCATTTCTCACATTCATGTGTGTGTAACCATACCATTATCTCTAATCTAATCTTTCTCTCTTGTTTCTCTCTTTACTTTTCTCTATTTTTTCTAGCTTATTGCTTATTGGTATGGCTTATTGTTGTGATTTGGGTTAAGTTTTTGGGATAACATTTATATTTAGCCGACAAACCTAAAACAACACTTTAACGAGCAGTGTACCCGGTCAAGATGGAGTTCGCGGTAAGTAGGGTGTCGAACACTAAGAGTGGAACATTAATCCTATATTCTATTAGTATTTTAATTAGTCTATTTACTGGTTAAACCTATGCTATGTACGTTGTCTAATGAAATGGGGGTTCAGCCTGAGAGACTAGCACAAGTTTGGTGATGACAAATATCAATTCAATACACAAGAAACACAAAAGATGAAGATTAGAAGATAGAAAAGCGGTATAAGCCAAATGATAGAAAACTGTATTAGCCATATTAAATCTGGTTCAATGCTGGTTTGTTTGTTTTAGTGCAATGATTTACTTATCTCGAAGCGGCATATCATTCTTAAGACTTAGGCGGGACATCATCCTAAGACCTAGACATAATTAATCCTGTCACAATTAATGCATTCGCATAAAGCATCCTTTAGTTTAATTATAATCTATCTTAGAGAATTAAAGCATTGGTGATCCTGTTAAAACTCTAGCCCAATGTGACTTTACCCACTTATTGTTTGACAGTGTTTTATATACCGGTAGTCCACTATTCAAATCTTTATCAGTTAGTTAAGAGCATGATTGCTGAAACATAAACGGGTCACCTACCGGTCCAACTAAGCTCATAATCAAAAGTCAAAGACATAACGTTATTTGTGATCATATTGGTCCAGTAATATAAGACACGATATGGAGAGCTATCTCGATATCTAGATTACTTGGTCTGTAACACTAGACCCAGTTGAATGATAGGTCGCATATTCAAACACATAAACAAGTATGAAGTGATAAACATAATTAAACAATCAACGATAAATTAAGAAACTAATTTTAAAACAAACCAAACATTAAACTTTCATTAAGATGGCTAATATCCGAGGGTATTATCCCACAACCATTGTAATTATACAAGCGTAATCAAACAATTAAAATTGAACGATTAAGAGAGTAAAAATTACACGATGTCTTCTATGGATTCGTGATCAATGCTTGACCTTGATGGCTGATCTTCTCTTCTAAAATTCGTCTTTAGTGAGTATGGTATAAAGAATATGATATTGCACACTGAAAACTCGTTTTTGAGTCTTCTATTTATAGTTGCTGAAAAATACTCGATACGCCGTATCTAGATAGGTCGATACGGCGTATTGGGCTGGATTCCTTGGAGTGCGCGCTACGTTCGTAATAAATCTTTGATATCATTCCCAATTTACTTGATTTACTATATCTTCAAATAGTTATCTTCATGGATACGGCGTATGTAGATAGCATGGGTACGCCGTATTGGGAATTGGTCAAACGCGTTTTCTTGTGAAGTTTTGGCGCTGATACGCCGCATCTCTTTAGTTGGATATGGTGTATTGATGAATTTTCAGAAATCTTCAAATGTCTTCGTTTTAGCTCTAATTTATGCCCCTTTTAGCTTATCTTCACAAAACACTCTTGAATTACTGCATTTATCAACTTTAAAGCAATTAAGTACCAAATAATACAATAATTATATAAAAGTGGGCAAAATAGATGGGATAAATGATATAATAAAGTGACGTTATTTGATGTCATCAGGACTACATAAGTTTATATGAATCAAATATAACCGTTTCTTCGATCTTGTAACGGCTATTGTCTTGAAAGAACTTATCTTTGCTTTACCCAATTCACAAGACGAACACAATTGATCCTTGACATATTTCAACTTTGGTAAGCCATTTACAATATCATTATTGGAAAGCAAGTTGATGGTGTCGAAGTTGAGATGAGAAAGTATGCGATGCCATAACCATGCTTGAGTTGGTGAAGCTTTATCCATGAAACAGATTGGAGTTGGTGAAGATGTCTCTTGAAGAGAAATTATGTAGAGATCAGATCCACGAGTCCC
>BQNB010077223.1:0-21662 GCA_026074375.1 Tanacetum coccineum | reverse complement strand
AAATGACTTTTTGTGTCGTTCTTATGTATCTTGTGCTATTGATCTTGAAGTAACACGCCCCGGACCCTTATTCCGCTGCGATCCAATTTGGGGGTGTTACAATATATCTATCTCTTGTTAATTACATAATTCTATACGTGTTTGATCTTTCCGCTGCGTACTTGTGAGACCAAAAATGGCAAAAATATGCTTGTATTTGTGTTTTGTGTGTGCAGGTATGGATAAGTCAAAAATCACAAGAAAACAGTCAAAAACAAGCAAGCACGGACACGAGAATCAGAAGAGTACAAAGTCGAAGCCCAAAAAGCCAAGCCAAAGCCAAACCCCTAGCCATTTCCTCTTTTATAAAGCCTCAAGGACCAATCTTGCAATTTCCAAAAGTTATTTATAACTTGAAAAGGGATAAAAGAAAGACAAGGACCAAATGTGTAAACTTCCCAAAGATCAACAGTTTTAACCGTCGAAGTATAGGCGGGAAACCCTTTTACTATTCACCCGTCTTCCCCGATTTCACTCCCATGGTAAAACAAGGGGCAAGTCAAAATTAGAGGGTGCGTTGGTCAATTCAAGGAAGCTCAAGCACAAATGCAAGGACAAATTAGTCTAATCAAGGGGAATACTTATCCTAGCTCAAGCTCAAAGGCCACGCAATCAAAGAAAGAAGCACAAATAATGGCGGGTTTTGTGCTAAACTCACTCACAAAACTAACACAAACGTCACATCAAAGAATGCCAGCCTGGCAATCCTCAGGTGTCCACAATTTGATCCTACGGCTACAAATGATGATCAATTGATTTGGGAAATGATTGGTTGAGATTAAAAGTTTGGAGAGCAAGGCAAGAGAACCTAGAAGCTTCAGCTTGGCACTATAAATAGGCCTCACTTCTCACACACACACCATCTAGTTTTTAGTGAGTCGTTTTTTCTCTTTATCTAATTTATAATTAATTTAGTCTACTTAAATTCGTGTTTTATGTAATTTTCCCATTTTGTCAAGTAATGTAATCAGCTTCTTAGTTAATGAAATTCAGCTTTTAGAATTTTATATCGTCATTTTCCTAAGCTCCTCATTTAAAGTCAAAGCTCTCGTTAATAAGTTGTCTCAATAAGCTAATATTAGCTCTATCATCATATAGCTGAAATAGAGGCTGTTTGAATTCAGGATTAACCTTATCTAAAACCTTTATAATCAGTTAATCTGTATTGATCTTATTGAATTTGAGAATTTTGGAAGGGGACTTAACCTGTTGGAAGAGATCCCAGGGACTTATTCTAGTAGACCTTATTAATAAGCTAAGAGGAGAGCTTGTAGCCTGCCGTTAATGTCCCTTTTTGTTAGCTAAAGGAATTAAGAACGAAAGTTTCTCTTTCATTTTTCTTAATTTTTAGTTTAAATGCTATTTTGTAGTATAATACTGCTTAAAATATGCTTATTATGCTTATTCTCCTTTGCTTATTAGTGTTTAAATATACCATCTTCTAGTGCTATATTAGTTGGTTGTCCTAACTGTTTTTTCGCTTATATATTATAGATCATTAGTTGCTAATTTTTGTGTCATAAGAACTCATAAAATCCAAAAAATTATTAGTTTTACATAGTTTAGACTTTTAGAGTTAAAAGGAGGCTATTCAGTTTGGGTTTAATAATCATGATATTCAGTTTGTTTTAAGCTATTTTTTTACTGGTATTTTTTTCGTTGTTCGTGCAGAAATTTTCTACTAAAAAAGCTTTTCTAGACTCCTGTCAATAATTAAAAGGGTGTGTTGGTTTAGTCAGTCTTCAAAATTGCGCTAGCAGTACTATCCCTAATATATTAACTAGCTGGAGACTCTTTACGACTACCATACTAACAAAAATTTATCTGTATGCCTTCACAAGTTACGTATAATCGTCTATATAACTTTTAGGCTTTCAAAAATTAAGTAGGAATTTAAGTTTAGATTTAGTTAATAGCTTCTTAAGGATTTTAGTTTTAGTTTTCTAGCTTATTTCATAACTTAGTACGTTTTTCAAAGTCAAAATCAATACAGCCGATAAACTCAAAGTACAGCTTAATTTTCACACTAGCATACTAACCTCAAGTTAGTAACTGGGCTTTGTTTCTGAGCTATAATTTAGATAAGTAAGTTTTAAGGAATTAGGATTAAATCAAATTCTTAGTAGGATACTTGAGTTTTAATACGCTTCAATTGGTTTAAGTCTTAATTGAAATTTCTAGGCTTCATTTTCTTAGTTTAATTCACTGTCAAAAGTCTGAAAAACCTAAAAATTCCAAAAACAAGTAGAAACTTAAGTAGAGTCTAAATGTGTTAAATTAGCCTTCTATAAGTCTAAATTTTAAAACTCATATAAGATGGATAATTAGGATGATTAATAATTCTTTATAGTTTTAAAAGATTTAGTTTAGGCTTATTAAGGATTTTTTGACTACTTTTGGTTCTGGTAATTTTGCTTTATTTCCTGAGTTTGCTTTATTTCTTAGATCAATTTAGATTGAGGTATAAGTAGAAGTTGTTAATAAGGGCTCTGTTGTTTTCTTTTGGCATTCTATATTAGATTAAACTCTTTTATAAGCTTCCCTAGAACTTTTTTCACCTTTTTTACCAACATTAACTAAATTTTGTGAGGTTTTTTAGAGCTGTTTTGGTAAAACAAAGCCCAAACCAAACCCCTAGTTATTCTGTAACAGCTTATATTTAGGATGATAGCTCTTTTAGAGCTTATCTTTGAGTATTCAAGACTATAAGTGCTTTTGTTAAAGTTAGTTTCCCCCTACTAACTTTCGTTTACAACTTTGCATCTTTGAGTTTTTCAATTTAAGCACTTGTCAAATCCTATCCTTAATTTGATCCTAAGTTTGTGATTCTGGGGTAGATGCTAAGGGTCAAAGTGTCAACTTTTCGAGTTATAATTCAATTCTTAGGGTATAAGTTTGAGTCCCATTTGCGTAATAAACTTTTGCGTTTCGTAATTGTTTAATATTCATTTAAACTTTTACTTTGCAGATCTTTCTCAAATCAAAATCAAATCAAATATCTTTGCTTCATTCAAATCAGGATCCGAACCTAAACGTGGTTTCAATTTCACTAGTCATTGGGGATAACGACCCAGGTGATCATACTTACCCGGTTTAATATACGTATTTTATATTATATTATATATATTTTTGAGAGTGAATTTTATCAAGGGTGACTTGGTAACTTTCTTAATTACTCTTTTAAGATATTATATTATATATTTATTTTTACGTGTGTTAAAACTGCACATCAATATGTTTAATTGTTAATTAGATCTAAAATCCAACAGTGGCATCACGAGCCATCGTATATGAATTTGTAATTACAAGAATAAAATTAGACAAACAAATTAGTGTTCTCGATTAATTTTTAAGCCCTTTGGGCATTTTATGCATCAAGATTCAATCTTTATGCATCAAGATCCAATTTTTATTGGTTATTAAAAACTAATTAGACGATTTCTAGGTTGTATGTAATTTTATGAATAAAACTTGATGTGTTTAAATTGTTAATTGATCCGGTTTTATGTTAGATTAATTGTTAATTTGGCATCTATGATAAATACATGCAATTTATCGTGGATGCGATATATGATATTAATCTTGTTAATTGTTAAAATTATTATGCAAATATGATGATCAAGACCTAAAACATAGAACACTAAATTTATGTGGTTTCGATCCACGACTTTAAAAGCTAGGGAAGACCTTGGCATGTCTTAATAGGGCCTTAAAAGTTAATTTATAAGCTATATGGTATGTATTTGTATAAGGCTTACGCAATCGATTATGTCGATGGATGTGACCGGAGTTTATAGGACGAATGAGCCTTATATGAATACATACATGTTTTAATTATTAGATAATTAGAATCATTATGAATATTTGCATGGCTTAATTGTTAAGTGTTATTATTTGAATAAATTGTTATGTGAATTAGTTTATGTTTATAATGTTTTATATTAAGTATTGGACTTATGAGAAAATAAAAGGGTTTTTTGAAAATAAATATAAACATGACTAATTATTATGAAATCAGATTTATTATGGACTATTTATAGTTCATAATGTGTTTTCCAAATTAAAGTTTTATTTGATTGGTTAAAACCGGATGTTATGGACTCATGGGAAGTATGACTCATTCATTAGAATAAACTATAAGAGAAGTTTAAGGCGGAGTGGTCAACATTCCTAAAGAGTTCAGGTTTTTAATATGCTTACGCCAGACCTGATCTCCCTTTTTTATGCGTTCGATTAGAGTTACCGTGAACCATGGCATGTCCACAACATTTTACCACGTGTTCACCATTCAAAAATCTTTAATAGAAAACACGTTGAATCGTCAATTTAAAGAGGTAACACATTTATACAATAAGATGTATAGAAAATAGAGGATACCGATAAAAAATAACTAAGATGAGTAAGTTATTTTTATTAAAATATATGATACAAAAATGTATGCATGCTTCTTCGACATATTTCCGACATAAAATAATATCCCTTTTAAACAATTTATTGCCACCAATCGTAAAAACACTTGTAGATGCTATTTTACTATTGCGTGAGACCCCTTATGTAATCGTAATCCACCAAGGTGACTTAGACACTTTTTTGTGAGACTTTAGTGTACATAATCCACAGTTATTTTTGATTGGACGACCTTTATCGGTTTTAGGTGATACCTTAGATCATGGCATAGGAAGGGATAAACATGCTTACTAGAATATTATTGTAATAAAGTAAGTCCCATATAGTTCTAGGAATTGCACCGGTGACAATTATTGATCGTCAATTACCTTTTGAGTACACCATCACTAGCAGATCAACTGATGTGGTGGTGGTACGTCAAGTAGGATCCTAGTCTTTAGAAAATTAATTGTTTATTAAACATGGGTAGTTAATTTTCTTCAAGAAGCTTTATCGAAAATACTAATTCTTGAACTTTAATATGTTTTGTAGTTGGTACTACCTGTTCAAAACATAAACCATTCAGCTTTCAGGTCGATGTTTGAAAGAGAAGCAAGGAAGCTGAAACAGCTTGCAAACAAGAGGAGGGTAAACCAGTTGCTGCATATGTCATCCAGATGAAAGGATGTGTAGATCAATTGGAACGTCTTGGTTATGTGCTACCACAGGATCTTATAGTAGGTCTTATCTTAAATGGCCTTACTAAAGATTTTTCTGGTTTTGTAAAAAAATACAATATGCATAACATGGGGAAGACAGTGGGTGAACTACATGCTATGCTCATTGAGTATGAAAAGGGTTTACCTAAAAAGGCTGAAACACCACAAGTAATGATGATTAAAGGTGGTAAAATCCAAAAGGCCAATAAGAAATCGCTTAAAGCTAAAGGCAAGGGTAAAGTTAATGGCAAGGAAAAGGATAAACAAGTTTATATCCCTACGCCTAAAAACCCTAAACCTTCTGCTAAAGAGTACCCAGCTAAGGATGACGCCTGCCACCACTGCAAGGAGGTGGGTCATTGGAAAAGGAATTGTCCTGTGTATCTTGCTGAGTTGTTGAAGAAAAAGAAGCACGTTGGTTCTGCCAGTTCTTCAGGTATCTTAACAATAGAATTATTTGCTTTCCCTAATAAATCCTGGGTGTATGACACTGGTTGTGGTACTAATATTTGTATTACAAAACATGGGTTTAGAGAAGCAAGAAAACTGAAACAAGGAGCTCTCTATCTGTACATGGGCAATGGCGTTCGTGCGCAAGTAGAAGCTATTGTAAGTTATGACTTAGTTTTGCCTAATGGCCTTGTGATTTGTTTTGACAATTGTCATTATGCACCTTCTATACTTAGAGGTGTTGTTTCAGTTCACCGTTTGGTTGAAAATGGATTTGTCCAGTGTTTTACAAATTTTGGTATTTCAGTTTCTAAGAACAATGCTCATTATTTTAATGCTATTCCCAGCAATGGTATTTATGAAATTGATATGCATAATCTTGTACCAAATGTTAATTCTATTTATAATGTTAGCACTAAAAGAGCCAAACATAATTTGGACTCTACTTATTTATGGCACTGTCATCTTGCTCATATAAGTAAGAAACGCATTGAAAAGCTGCAACATAAAGGGCTTTTAAAATTAACAAATGATGAGTCATTTGATCAATGCGTATCTTGTTTATTAGGTAAGATGACAAGGAAATCGTTTCCACATCATCCTAAAAGGGCGACTGATCTTCTTGGAATAATACATATTGATGTCTGTATCCACTTAGACATGTGTCAAAACAAGGTGCTAGCTACTTCATTACATTCACGGATGATTATAGTCATTATGGTTATGTTTATCTTCTTAAACATAAACATGAGGTCTTTGAAACGTTCAAGGTGTTTAAAAATGAAGAGACAATCAACTCGGAAGACAATCAATGCTCTTATGAACAATCGAGGTGGCGAATACATAAGCCAAGAGTTTAAAGATTATCTTAAAGCTTGTGGAAATTGTAACAACAACTTACACCTCCATACACCACCACAACACAATGGTTTGTCTGAAAGAAGAAAACGAAACATTGTTAGACAGAGGTTGAATTCCAATTGATGAATCTACAACTTGCCGTTATCCTTTTGGGATTATGCTCTAGAGTCTGCAACACGCATTATCAATATGGTTCCAACCAAGAAGGTTGATAAGACTTTATATGAACTATGGTATGGAAAAGTTCCTAATCTGTCTTACTTAAAGGTCTGGGTATGTGAGGCGCTTGTGAAGTGATACGCTTGACAAACTCTAACAAAGATCTGTTAAGTGTATCTTTATAGGATACCCAAATGAAACGATGATTACTATTTTTTACTTCCCACCTGAACAAAATAGTTTTGCGGAGGTATGCTGAGTTCTTTGTGAAAAAATCTCATAACTCAAGAAGTCAGTGGGGGCATAGATCTTGAAGAAATTCAAGATGAAGATACATCACCTTCTGAAATCACTAGCGAAATTCCCATGGAGGTTGAAGGTTTTGAACCACCTCAAGAGGAAGATATTACAATTCGTAGGTCTGAAAGGACACCCCGAGCTCCAAATCGTTTAAGTCTAAATGTAGAAGTGGAGGAACATAGTCTAGGGGATATTAATGAACCCACTAGCTATAAAGCCGCGTTGTTATATTCTGAATCTAATAAGTGGATCGATGCTATGAATGCAGAAATACAATCCAGAGGACAAATATGTGTATGGGTCCTGCCGATCTTCTCTGGTTGAAAACAGTTAGAGTACGCGCTTTATTAAGAAAAAGACTAACATGGATGGTATTGTATACACCTATAAAGCTCGTCTTGTAGCAAAGGGTTATACTTAACTCTACGGGGGTTAATTATGAAGAAACGTTCTCACCCATCGCTGACATAAGAGCTATTATGATTCTCATATCTATAACGGCATACTATGATTATGAGATATGGCAAATGGATATAAAACAACCTTCTTAAATGGTTATCTTGATGAGAGACAATTTATGATGGTGCAACGAGAGGTTTGTTGATCCCTAAAACACCCAGAAAGTATGCACTTCAAAGATCCATTATGGTCTTTAAGCAAACCACAAAGCTAGAATAAAAGATTTAACGAGGAAATCAAAGTATGGATTTGCTCAAAATCTGATGAACATGTGTATATAAAAAGGCTAGTGGGAGTAATGTTACATTCCTCCATCTTGTATGTGATTACAAAATCAATCAAGGAAATCACATACCAAGTTTACAAAGTGTAAATATTATCTTGGACAGTTTTTTAGCTATAAAGAAATTGGGGGAAGCCACATTATTCTTTGAATCAAAATCTAACATAGATAGAGTCGAAAGACGATTGATTATACTTGGGTCACATGCTTACATGGATAAGATCTTAAAGAGATATAAAATGGATAATTCCAAACGTGGTCATATCCCCATGCAAGAAAGAGTTGACTTGAACAAAACACAAGGTGCTTCAACACCTAAAGAGGTGAAGCGTATGCAAAATGTACCTTATGCTTCGGCTGTGGGCTCCATTATGTATGCAGTAAGATGCACTAGACCTTATGTTGCGTTCACGCAAAATATAACAAGCCGGTTTCAACAGAATCCTGGTGAAGGTTATTGGACTGCTGTGAAAAATATTCTTTAGTATTTAACAAATAATAAAGATATGTTTTTGGTTTATGATGGAAATCCAAAAGCTGAACTTCGAGTTGATTTCTATTGCGATGCTGGATTTGAGACTGATAGAGATGATACAAAATCTCGAACAGGATATGTTTTCATTTTGAATGGAGGTGCAGTGGACTGGAAGAGCTCCAATCAAAGTACGACTGCAATGTCTGCTACAAAAGCTGAATACATAGTTGCTTCGAAAGCTGCGATGGAAGCTGTTTGGATTAGGAAGTTGATTTCAGGTCTTGGTATAGTACCAACAATAAACAAACCTATTAGAATGTTTTGCGATAATTCAGCCGCACTTCATTTTGCTAACGAACCGGGAGTTCAGAGAGGCGCCAGACACTAGAATAGGAGATATCATTATGTTCGTGAGTGCATTGCACTAGGCAAAATAAGATTCCTTAAAGTTCACACAGATGACAATCTGGCTAATCCTTTTACGAAGGCTTTATCAAAAGGAAAGCTTACTTAACATGCTAGGAGCATGGGACTTCGTTTAGCTAGTAGTTTCATGTAGATATGTATTTAGTATTTGGATAAGGGATGTTTGAACAATTTATTTTATGATAATGATACTTTGTATTTTGTTATACATATATCTTAAATTGTATCCTATATTTGCATGTTTAAATCCGTGAATAATAATAGTTATTATTCTAAATTAATTCGTTGTCGATTAAAAATATGGGAATATTGTTAAGCTAAGACAATTATGAGTGATTGGTGATATTGTTGATATTAAGGATGTGTCCACCAAACTCACATGATATTCATAAGATGAGTATTGGATTTCCCTAACATATGTATATTACTTTATGGATCGTCGTCATCAAGTAAACCTTGTAAGTGATTTTATTTATAAAATCCATAGACTTGAGATGCAAGTAGGTTTTGCATATGTGGATAATCTTTCTTGATCTAGTCTAAGTTATCTTGAAAATTGGATAACTAATAAGGGCTATTTCAGAAGTGATTTTGAAACATGATGACTTGACACTTGTAGTTAATATAGAATTTGTTCCTTCAATAGTTGAAGAAGATGCCACTAAGCCCCTCGTAGAATTAGATGTGTGTATGGCCGTACCTGAAAACTCATGTAAAAAGTCCTCCAATTGAATTGTTCAGGGTAATCTTGATTAGTTACATATACGAGAAACAAAATCGTTAAATAATGGAATGACATTGATCCATATCCATTTTTAACACGGTATCGAAAACAAAGAGATTGTAAATTCATAAATCATTTTGTCCGTGTTTTGAGAAACCACACTCGGATGTTTCTGGGAGCATTGGCGTGTTCAAAAGAAAAATAACCTTACCAAGTTATTAATATAATTTATACATGTCCAATTGGGGATCAGTTAGAATATGAACAAATATACAATTTAATATGTCCAGAAATTTATTCAAGCCTAATGGGACGCACACGTTAATATGTAGAACAACGTATTTAATATATTAATATAATATATTAATAGTGTTTAAACAAACGATAGTTAAAAGTTTAACATGAATAAATATTAGTTATTAATAGTTAAATGACTAATATGAAAAACCAGGAAAAATGAAAGTTTGTTTTATGTCTATATCTCCTATGTGGCCGGTCGGAAATACCCACTCCCATATGGAGTGGGATTGCTGCTTGCTCAACTAGATGTAAGAGAAATAAGGCGGTCTGGGATTTTTGAGAGCTTATAAAACTTCAATCCTTTAAGATCCATAAATCTCTCCCTGTTCCTTTTTGTATTTCAACGAAACCTACAACCCTCAAAGGGTTTCGGTTTTTGTCTTTTCTTGTTGCGCGATCAAACAAACAACCCTTTAGGGTTTTTGTTTTGTGACTTAATCTCAAGAAGGTGTTTCGTGTGTTGATTGATTCAAAGACGAAGTGATCGTTTGGTTTAAACACTACTAGTACTAGCATACACGTTGTTTGCTAAGAACGTGTTGTGTGTGTTAACTTAGAGGGATTATTCTTTTGATCCTTGGTGGTTTAGCGTGGTATTATACACATGCGTATATTAAAGACGGTGTTACGTTTATTGCTATAAGCAGTCTAACGTTCCTTGCTAAATATATATATCAATCTCTTGTTAATTACATAATTCTATACGTGTTTGATCTTTCCGCTGCGTACTCGTGATATGTTTTAATTGTTAAATTAGATCTAAAATCCAACAGGTTCTCCTTGATTTTCTTGACGATGTTGTTTTGATTTTCTCTATTATGGCTCTTAGCCGAGAGCCCGTTGCGTATGCTGTTTTTTGCATACTCCATTGATGAAGAGAATATGTTGTTTTTTGCATACTCCATTGATGAAGAGAAGAAGAATACTGGTTTGCAGTGATGTTTTGTGTCGAGTTATTTGCAAGCATATCTTTTATAAAAAAAGATGGCTAAAGTAATGAAGTAGGATAAATAGGAAAGTGTATATATATCCTTATTGTTTACGATTCATATTTTGTTAGTTTTATATTTTTACCAATTTTAAACTTGTTAAAAGTATTATTATTTAGGTTAAATATATCTTTTAGTTATATGCAGGCTTACAGGAAGTGAAATAAGTTTAAACTATTCTAAATTTTAAGTTAACACTTCCGAACATCAATCACATAGGAGTTTATCAGGACAAAACCAAACATGTTGAAGACTGGTGTTGTATGGCTGGTATTCAATATGAGAAAACAAGTTAGAAGTTACTCTACTTAGAAATCTAGATAACCATCTACTACCTCACTTATAAAAAGACATTCTGGGACCAATATAAAAATTTCATAGTCAAAGGCGTAATCCAACTCGAATTTACAAAACGGGGATGGGGTTGGGTAACAAGCCAAAATAAAGCGGGTTTTGAAACGTGCCACTCAAACCGGGTTGCTCAATATGCCTAACTTAGTTGTATCAGTGCACCACTTTAAAAGCCACTCGACTCAACCCAACCCTATAGTCAGCCAACTTATTTAACCCGTTGTATAAAGTGACCCATTTTGGTTTTAATTTGTTCTGAGATGTTATCAAATCCTGATGAGTCCATCCGTTTTTTACTACTTCTAGCTGTATATGTGATTTCACTTTTTTTTGAAATAACTAGCGGTTCAAGAAGCGTTTATATTTTATTTGACAATTAACTTATTTTTTATCGCCAAGTCTAGGTCTTCTATTTGATCTAGATGTAGTAAAACGATATATAGACCGGGTATGTTTAGTTTTAAGCATTTATGAGCGTTTTGAAACATTTATAATTAGCGTTCTGTGATTTGTACAAAATATGTGCCAATGGCACGTAGCTCGGTGGTAATGATGGGACAGATCTTTTCACATAACAAACATAAGATCAAGGGTTCAATCATTGGCACCTCATAGCCACAACCATTAAATAAGTCATGTATGCTTCCATATCATCAAAGGCAGCCAGTTCAGTTTACCCGTTATTAACTTTTTTTTCACTTAACAACGCAAAATATGCATAAACATTCCTAGCTGTATGGGCTTGAACCCATATAAGAAAAGGTGTTTTATATCAATATAAACTACCAATATTGGTCCTAGTAATGGGCATTAATGGAATTATGTGTTGTGGTGGTTTTTTTTTTACTTTGGGCCATATTTTTGGGCTAATGTTTCTTACCCACATTTTGTGCACTGTTTTTGTCCCCATTCATAATGGGGATTAGGAGTATAAGAATTTCTCTTCCAAGGCCACCCATAATTTATAGGCAGATGTTTCTTTTGAAAAAGCATATCGTTGCTCTCTCGAAAGACATGAACAAATCGTACCACAAGCTAACCGATTTATGGTTAACCAATTCCTCTCTTCTACATCCTTTGGTTTACTTTCTTCAATGGCAATGTCTAGACCCTGCTGAAAAAGAGCGTCTAGAACCTCACTTTGCCACATACCGAAATGGCCCGTTCCATCAAAAACCTCCACTGCCAATCTTGTATTCGTCAAGACTAGTCTAGCATAGCTTGAAGATGTTGGATCCACCAATGTGGATGTGGAAGGTACTTGTCAACTTTTCCGTCCACTATTTAAATTACAAGTTAATTTTCAACAGCTTCTAATCAATAGACCAATGTAATTCTTTTTTGATGTGGAAGATCAAATTAAATTGCAACCACAGAGCATACTAAGAATAACCTCAGCTCTTGATACCACTTGTTATGGAATAATCGCGATAATATCCCACCGACTAGGTAAAGAGTGTGAATAAATCAACACACAAGTATACCCCAAATTAGCTTGTTGAGAATTAAACAATACGAAAACGAACAAGAGAATATAACACCAAACTTTAATATATTTCTCAAACTATGGAAACATATACTACAAAAGAAAGAAGAAAGCAAACACTACAAGAACTACTTGTGTGTTTTGGTGTATCAAACTAAATGGAAGAGCCTTCTATTTATAGCCTCCAAGATTGCTATCAAGTTGCTCCAAAGATTCTTCCAAGTTGCTAGTTACTTCTTGCATCATACCACTTGTTATCCACTTGCTATCAACTTGCTTGTGATACAGTGAATGTAAACTTATTCTAGTATGGGCCATATTATTTCTAACAATATTAATAGTTTTGATGGTGATGAAATTATAGTTGCCAATCCCTGGACTAGAGAAGAGAGAATGCTGCAAATGCTGCCAGTCTACCCAAGACGCTCGTGTTGGGGTTTTGGGTATGATGCATTAATAGATGATTATAAAGTTGTATTTGGGGCGGCGAAAGGTTTTGTAAAAACCGCTTTTCAAGTGTTGTCTTTTAAATTAAATGTTTGGAAACATGTTGGACACGTGAACTATATATGTTTTGGTATTGTACAGATTGGTACTTTATGCAATGGGGCGTTACACTGGGTTATGTATTCTGAATATCCATTAAGCGAAGGATTAATTTCTTTTGATTTATCCAAAGAGGTATTTAAATAAATTCATCAACCTGATAAAGCGATACGTGAATATAGTTTTTTGTCGATTAATTACAAATTGTATTGGAAATACAGTCTTGGAAAAATACAAGGTGTAACTTTTACACAGTCATGATTGATTCTTATAAGCCCTCTACATTCATCCCTTCTACCGTTATGCCAAGCCTTATATCTCCTTATCTTCAAGAAGGATATGAATAGTTGGTTCTGATTATCATCTTGTTTCCTGGTTTTGTGTGATTGAGCAGAAGTTTCGAGAAAATATAGGTTTCAATAATTTTTTTATTTATTTTGAAATTTGAATTAATAGATCGGTTCTTAAGTATTAACTTATATGTTGCTCATATAGATCACCCTTGTATAGATTGGTTCAAAGCCGTTCTTTATGAGTGGTTTCAACCGATCTTTTTAACGTTTTTTGTAGTAGTGTGTAACATTTGGGGTCATGTTTGTGTTTTCTTTGAGTCAATATTCCGCGCTATCTTTCAAGGTTTGTTGGACGCTTATTTTCCAACAAGTGGTCTCAGAGCCAAGGTTACGTTGGTTTCTTGAAGCTAGGTCGACTCAAAGGTGTACAATCCTATCAAGTGATATCTCCTCTTTTTGGTTCGTCGGTTCCTGCGCAACGGTGGGAGAATTGAGGCTGTGGACTCGTTAACCGTTGGATCGTTTTGAAATTCGAATCGTAGGTCGAAGACACATAGATCTAGAATCTCACCGGACGGATCTTCAGTTGGAGGTTCGTAGTGAGAGATATAGTAGGTAGAAGTTTCTGTTCCAGAATCTGCATATTCTATTTAAAGTAGATTTCTATCAAGGATTTGAAGGCTTAAGATTGTCGAGTTTTGCAAGAGTCTTGGGGTTTATCAAGGTTAGTATTGCAAAGGTTTAATTCGACAAGGTTCAAGCTTCAAAAGAGTTTGTACAAGGTTAAATCTTTAAGCTTCAAGGTGTTGTTTTTAAAGGTTCTAGAGATGATCTTTGAAGGGTAAAAAGGCTTCAAGGTTTAGTTGATTATCTAAAATTTTGAATTATTGAAGTTTAAAAGTGTTTGCGTGTTTCTTGGTATTCTAAGTCTTGGTGGTTCTTGGAAAATAAGTAAGGTTTAGCTTTGTCTCAGGATTCAAGAAAAGTGATTACTTGGAGTACAAGATATATCGAGGTTGTAGACATGAGGAGAAAATATCGAAGCTTTAGGGTATTCTAAAGGTTAGTAGATCAATCTTTACAAGAAAGCGGGGTTAACACACGGCTTGTGAGACTTGTCGGTAAAGTTGGTTAAAAAGCAACTTGACAAGGTTTGTAGCAAGGTTAAAGAAGAATGGCTAGTATGAATACTAGGTTAAACATCAAAAAGCTCGATGGGAATATTGTACAAAAGCATGGAGGTTCAAAACAAGTTGGATTAAAGCAACTTGGTTCTAAACAAGTTGGGTTCAAACAACTTGGTCACAAAAAAGTTGGGTTTGGTCTTGGTGTTGAAACAAGATTCCATGGAGTACAAGATGAAAAACGTGTTTGGTTTGAGGTGGAACTGCAGGGAGCTCAAGGGGATCGTGAAGCTGAGGTTTTTCAGGTTAGTAACGATGATACTGCAGTGGCTCAAAGACGGTTGGAGGACAAGCAACCTGAAGAGAAGACAAACACGGACTGCTTGGTAAAGGAGCAGGAAAAGGTACACCTTGGTATAAAGGTGGGGGCAAACATTACGGTAACCGGAGTACCTGGTCAAGAGGGTGCAGAGGGTAATGTTGCTGAAAAGAAGAAAGTGAAGGAGTCTATGAAAGCTAATCTAGGAAAATTACTGAAGTACAATGCCTGGTCGACAAGGTGGTCCCCGATTCGAGGTTCCAGCACGAGGAAAAGATGCTGAGTATCGGTTATGTTTAAGTGTTACTCCTAAGGTGGAAATTGTAGGATATTAGGAGTAAACTTAACATAGGTTAGGGGGTTAAGTGTACATTGTAATTTAGATTAGGAATAGATTATAACTAGGATGTTTCCTATTTGATTTAGGAAAGTTTTCTACCCCCTCATCTCTATAAATAGGGATGAGGGGGGATGCTAGTTATTCATTCTTCTTCCTCGTTGTAATAGCTTTATTAGGGAAAATGTAACGTTTGGGGTCATGTTTGTGTTTTCTTTGAGTCAATATTCCACGATATCTTTCAATGTTTGTTGGACACTTATTTTCCATCAAAACACAAACGAGTCAAGAGGATAGTTGGTATATAATGTTTATCAGCACGTTTATGCATATAAACAGAAGTTAAAGAGGATGTGTTAGATGGAGAATATATACGTGCATAAGATCTTATGCAGGGCTTATGCTTACGCATATAAAAAGGCCTCTCTAAACTAGAAGATTAATGAAAAACATTACAATTTTAAAAGCAAAAAACTGATATTGTTAAAGGGAAAAACGACGTACAAATGCATAAATGGCAACTGTAAACGATGGATGTACTCACTCAGATGAGTTCTCAAATCTAACAAGCGAATTAACGTACGTATATGAGCCACAAAACAAACGTACTATTAATCTATTATATATATTCATTCGATCATAGTATCAAGCACAGCAATAGCATAATAAGTTCTTCTAAAGAGACACAAGAAGGTAAAACATAAACCCTAGCACGAAGAAACACAAAACATAAACACATATATCGTACGTTCTCTAGTAGTACGCACGTCTAGAGGAAATCTTGGTCGTCAAAGTCGTCATGGAAGCGGTTGAAGAAGTTGAAATCAGCAAGATCGGTATATCTACTCAGCATCATCATTGGATTATGGCCTCTTGGATCATGGCTTCTTGGATCATTCCTTCTTGGATCATTCATCAAATCGTGAAGGTTGTATCCGAACGCATCATCTGCTTCTTCTTCTTCTTCTTCATGGTTGTTGTAGTTAAAGATGTTTGCGTCCTTGTGATTATACGCGTAATGTTCGCGCCTATTGAGGAACCCCTTCTTCATTCTCTCGATTTCAATCAACAATGATGAAAAAAGTGGTTCGAGCCCTATGCCTGCCTACCTTTTATATATAATCTAACGATGATGACCGACGTGTTTTAATATAATTGTTATATTTATACGTGATATACTTTAACTTTTTAGTTTCTCTTACTATAAATAGATTTGTACCATCAAATATACATTTTTAGTTTCTCTTTAGTATAATGTAGGGTGATATATGAAATTAATCATTTTTTAAATTAATTATTAATTTTAATAAAAAATACGTTTGATTTTTTCACATTAAATATTTATCTTTGTTCAAGACTATAGATAGTGTTGTTATTGGGCGTATCAGTTTCGCGTGTATAATATTTGGCTTTTGAGAAAAATGAGTGTGAACTATGTCATAACTAGGGCGGGGTGTATTTTTTTATTTTTAAAAAAAAAATTGCTTGGAAGAACGAAAGACGCTCGTAAACTTACTGGATTAACTTAGTATAGTCTGGAGAGGACCGGACCAAACTGTGGGGGTTATGTCGGGAGTCGATCAGTAGAGTCCAAATAAAAGGCCATAATATGTAAGGACGAACCCGAGGATGCTGACCGAAAGTAAGGAAAAATGTTTTTATGTGACTGATGACCCGACAGAAATTGGTCGGTCTGGCGGTTGGTCCAGTTCCGTTTGGTGTCATGGTCTCGTCTCGTTCGCCGGACTATAATGTTTAGCTAGTGCTAACAAGCCGGCGGAGGGTTCCAAGAACCAACATCTCATTTATCCTTTCCCCGTCCTCGGAGGCGGTGAACCGTCCACCGCACCGTCCCCCAAACCTGCCGTCGCGCCGCCGTGGTTGATGTGGTGCTGGAAAAAAAGGCAACATCATTCGTTCCTTCAGCTCCGCCAACATTTCGATAAACTGTCTTCTCGTTTCTTCTGATGATGGACGTCGACATCCTCTTCAAGTGAGTTTGAACAGGTCAGGTCACCAAAGCATTGCTCGGCAATTTTCTTTAGTTTTTGTTTTTTTTACTTGGTAAAGAAAAGGAAAATGTGGTTGTGAACAAACGGATGGTCTTGTCCTGCCATTTTATATGGCAATGGATGATGGTCAGTCGTTATTTTATGGATTAATTGTATATTAATATACTTTTGATCGTTTTTAAATAATCTTTCATTATTAATTTCGAAGTCATTCGAATTTATTTTGTAAAAAGAGGGCACTCAATCTTAGTAAAAATAAATTTATGAAAATTTAAATTTAAAACTCATTTAAAAGCAATCTATTTATATATTTGATCAATAGGGAAATTTATTTTGGAACGAAGGGAGTACTTAAAAACTATGGTTCATGATCGATTAAAACCGAGCCGAACGGATCGAAAAAAACGATTTATGATGTGTTTTTCTCGGTTTTGGCCCGAACTGATCGAAGCCAAACTGAAAACCAAATCATAACTTATAAAATTAAACACAAACAGAGTAAGCTCAGTTCGGTTTCGAGTGGGATCGGTTCGGATCGGTTTTCGTTGAGTCTAGTTTTCATCAATTTTGCTCACCCTTACTTAAAACAATCGTCAAGTGTATAATATACAATCTTTTTTAAATGATAAATATGAAATTTTCAAATCAAATAATGGGAAATATATATTGCCGCTAATTTTATTCTTGTTTATATTCTTTTATAACAAAAAATTTCCTCATTAGACCAAAATAAAAAAGGTAGTTAAAAAATAATCAAATCCATAAAAATATTCATGCGACTAACCGATAATGCGACTTTATTCACATGTCTTTTTTCTTTTTCAATAATAAAGTACAACTAGGTCTCAACCCGTCCGATGGACGGTTTTCTTAATAGCTGATCAAAATCGTAGTTAATATTTGTTATACTATACTTAGAGTAAAATGCACACTTTGCGACGGGTAATATAAGAGGTGTCTACAAGAACGTCTAAAGATCTTTAGGCAAAGGGCTGCTGCCCTACAAGTATAAAGACACTACAGGAATGAATTCTTTTCTTCTTGTTTTAGATATATATATATATAGGAAAGTTAAAATAAAAAGACAAATATTCGTGAGAACGAATAAAAGAAAAATTTTTTTAAAAATTGTCCTCGAAAAATTCAAAAAAATTCCATCTAAAAAATCAGGTATGTGTGGCATAAACTTTTGGTAAAAAGAATTTTTCGATTTTGAGTTTATACGTTTTTTAATGCGCAGTAAAAAAAGAAAAATTTTGATGCACAAAAAAATTATTTGATGCCACAAAATTTTCGACTTGTTATAGTTTTGATGCGGCAATAAAATTTTTGATGCAAAAAGTCCAAAGAAATTGGGTACAAAAACGAGTTTTTGATGCACTAAAAACCGGGATTTATTGCACAAACATTTTTTTTCATAATTTTTTTTGGCAAAACATATCCACTTTTAGAAAAAAACTTCTTTTACAATTTTCATGCCCCAACATACACGATCTTGTGGATTGTTTTCAGAATTTTTCAAGAAGATTTAAAAAAAAAAAATCTTTTATCCTCTGCGAAATCAATAAAAAAAAGGTTTCGAGTTATTACTAAATAATACTCCGTAATGTGTTAGAGTTGATGTTTGTAAAGAGATGTTATAAACCACTTGTTTAAGTAAAAAATGATCAGTTTTTTTGTTTTGTTGTAACTTATTCTAGTTTGTTTGAAATAAGCTATCATTTAGAAAATGTACTCTATGAATCCAAATGTTTTAGTAATATTTTTGGGATTTTACATATGAATTTAGAAAAACTAAAGGTTTGATGATTGGCATCTATCACATTTGCTATATAAATTTTAGGCTCATATTATAAAAATAAATACATAACAATTATCAAAAGGGTCTATAATGTCGGCTATGATTTATTTTAGACGGTATAAACTGAACAGATTTGCGTAATTTCATTCATTATTAATCTAAAGTTAGTTAAAACATAAGACAATGACTATAACTCTTTCTTTGATTCTCTACCCTAGTGACATTAGAATCACGAAAGAACATAATGATTTTCAGTTAACTATCACGTTCGCCTTTGCTATATAAAAAAAGTACAAATAACGAAAAAACAATAAACATATATTTAAGTTGAGGCTGATTTTAGTCCCTACAGTCTATATGATTCACACATTTCAATCTCACAGTTTAGATCAGTACGTTGATGAACAACCTCGTCACATTAGACGATTATTGAAACTCATTTTATAGATTGGAACCTATAATCTTATTTTTTATTTGGTGAAGGTGTCACACATTCCAATTTTTTAAATTTGTAAAATTAAATTTATAAGTCAAAAAAGTTAGTTGATACTTACATGATCGACTCCTCACCAAATGAAAAAATGCAAATTATCCACCAATTTGTGCAAGAAAACAAACTTCTGGTGGAAGAATTTAATTGGACACCTCATTATAGTCAACAACTTCGACTACAGTATGATCTTCCAATGCATCAGAAACTCTAAAAAAACCTCATAAAACTGAAACCTTAGATTAGAAAGTTTGGAATTAAACCTTGAGTAAAGAAAATGTCGCATTTCCATGTAAGACTGTATTTTATAAAACATCCTTGTCCATCTATGTTAGATTCAGGTTACTTAATGTCACCCCTTCGCAAACATGCTCAACATATTTAAGTTTGTTTTCTAGCTCAGGTCAGCAAGAAAGTCGACAGAGCTTAAGAGTAGGTAGTTTGAGTTCCTACTTAAATCTATTTTCCTCATAGGTTCAAACTTCAAAGTAATGTCCCTACCACTCGATACAACACAAGTTAAAACATAAAGCCAATGATATAACATATCTTTGAATCTCTACCTAGTGACATAGAAAGACGAAAGAACATACTGATTTTAGTTACTATCACGTGCCTTGATATATAAAAAAAGTACAAATAACGAAAAAACAATAAACATATATTTAAGTTGAGGCTGATTTTAGTCCCTACAGTCTATATGATTCACACATTTCAATCTCACAGTTTTGATCAGTACGTTGATGAACAACCTCGTCACATTAGACGATTATTGAAACTCATTTTATAGATTGGAACCTATAATCTTATTTTTTATTTGGTGAAGGTGTCACACATTCCAATTTTTTAAATTTGTAAAATTAAATTTATAAGTCAAAAAAAGTTACTAGTTGAACTTACCTGATTGACACCTTCACCAAATGAAACAAATGCAATTATCCACCAATTCGAGCAAGAAAACAAACTCTGGTGGAAGAATTTAATGACACCTCATAGAGTCAACCAACTACGACTACAGTTATTCTGATAGTAACGGGCATATTTCGTACACGTTGTAGTTTTTCGTGACTCTAAATCATTCGCGTTCATTAAACACGCGTCACTAATGATGTAAACATATAACTCTGTAAATTAAGTGTTAGCACTGTTAAACAACGTAAAGTATATGAATACAATACCTTGTAGACCGACAAACATGACAGCATTTGGTTCCTTTTTCTTGGGAGTGGAAGACGGCTTCTCAGGAGCTAACATCTTGCAACGCTCGCTAAATACAGGCTGATATAAATTATCATTTTCAAACCACAAAGTAAGCTTTAGCTATGAAAAGTAACTGAACTGTAACATGTACTGCTACAACTACTTCCTTGTGTTTATCTGCTTATGTACCCATTTATATTTATTGATTACTTCGCAAGGAAAGTTTATTTCAAAAGTGCCCCCTTTTAGGAATTTGATTTACTGTTTTTTCTCGTGGTATGTATGATTGTATCTAAAAGTAGAGCAAAATATGGAATAGAATCTTGGTTTTGAGGTGTACCAATTGTGAGAAGGTAAGTCCAGCACAAGCAAAAGCGTACTTGACCCGTATTTCATAGCCTTAGTTGACCCCTTTTGACCAAGATATCTTGGAATAAACACAAGCATATCAAAGTCTGGAAGTTTAAGATGATATTGAAATTCACAAGATTCAAAGGGTTGCATACCTTTCTGATAATAACATAATCACCAGTCGCTAATTGAGCTCCGTATAAGACTACATTATATGAGAACATAGCCTGGAACACAATGGACGAAATTCAATTGGAATGCATTTAGTTCAATAAGACAAAAGAAATTATGGAAATGTTCAAAAAAGGTTTGTATGATTACCTCTCCTAAAAAGTAATATGTGCCATCATTTAAACCATTTTGCATTGGAACAGTAGGCAATTATAGGCTTCTTCATATAAAGGATATAAAAGGAGGTGGAGGTGTTTCCATAATTAGTGCATGAGCTGCTTCAATTCGTTGTCGCTTTGATACCTGGTATGTCAAAAATAAAATCTTTTATTAAAGATTAATGTCACATAAGCATACCTCTCCTTCAAGTTATCAAGAGTATGAGCAAGCTTTTATGATAAGCTCGTTCTAATTAAATCTATAAAAAATGTGTTTTCCAGAAAACAAAGTGAACCAACCATAAAATGTAGAATTCACGTAAACCATTAACAGTAAAAGCTTTACCTTTAAAATAAGTCTATGTAGTTACTAGACCAAATTAACATGGCTTTTTCTTTCAGACAACTCTTTCTATGGAACCATTCCTAGAGAATTTGGAAACCTCACCAATT
>BQNB010077222.1:0-29202 GCA_026074375.1 Tanacetum coccineum | reverse complement strand
TAAAAATTCTGAAAAAATAAAATTAAATAAAGAAAAAGTTAACAATTCTAAAAATATAAAAATGCCCAAAAGTTACTGTTTATATTAAAAGTAATTAAACTAATTAATTTTAACCTAATTTATATTAATTAAATTAAATAAACTAACTGTGGTTAACTATAAGGACTAACAGTGAAAAGGACACAAGGACTAACAGGGTAACAGGCTAACTAACCATAGGGACTAACAATGTTAACTAGAAAAGACAAAATTACACAAATGGTCCCTGAAGTGGACCCCGATTACAAGGTGGGTCCAAAGTGCTTATTAGCAAAAAGCTAAAGAAGCAAAGCTGTTAAGGGGCTTGAGGGGAACAACTTTTGTAAAAGCACTTATGCTTTTAGCTCACTGAATAAGCTAGAAAAGTGAGCTTTTGGACTGCAAAAGCTTAAATAAGCTTATGAGCTTATTTTTCTTTCCTTTTGGGGTTTAAGCCAACAAATAAGCTAGAAAACTATGGGGGACAGTTAATAGGCTAGGGGAGTCCTAAATAAGCTAAGGCAACCTAGAATAAGCCCTAAAATAAGCTAGAAATGATTTAAGCTATATGACAGTTTTTAAAAAGAAAACAGAAAAGTACCTACTTTAAGCCTAATTTAAGCTAACTAAATAAGCTAGATAAGCTATAAGCTTTTGGGGACTTAAAGAACTACTAATAAGCTATAAATAAAAGCTAAAAGATCCTAAGGCTTAATGCCTAAATAAGCTAGAAAAGGGGCTGAGATTTAGTGCTCAGCACCAGGGGAGGGTGCAACAGTGAGCTTAAGGCTTATTTGAGCTTATGAAAATAAGCTCTTAAGAGCTTTTTAGCCAAAACAAAGTAAAAACAGATAACAAGGGGTGACTAGTGAGCTTATATTCAAAAGATGAGGGCTTAAGGCCTTATTTTTACTGCTGATAATTGGGGCTTAAAAGTGGGCTGATTTCACAAACACACATGCATACACAAACACTTGACTTATGCTGTCAAACCAAAGACAGAACAAGGGCTTGGTAAATGGGTAGAAACAACACCAAAGAGCACTTAAACAATGTGCTTAAGCTGCTTATGCAGCTTGAGCACTTAGGCTCATTTTTGCTTATTCAAATTTTGACAGAAACCAAAAAGGACATAAAAACTTTAAAATAAATTTGGTAATTAAAGTGGACTATAAATGAAGCCTACACACTCAGCCAAAGTTGGCTGAGTGAGCTTGACCCATGCACAACCCATTATGACCCATTTTGGGTCTAAACCAAACACCCCCTTAAATATATAAAAAACGTTTTTTAACTGATTTTAGTGAAAGGAAAGCTTAGAAATGTAATTATAAGTGGGGTTTAATCACTTTAACACACTCTTACATAAGTTTAAACAGAATTAAAAGGCTTAAATGATAGTTTGAATTTTGACAAATGCAATATCACAAAAACACTTAACTTTGATTAAAACTGAAAGTAATACAATGAAATCTTAAAAAGAACTGAGTACAATAATATTTAAAGCAAACTTAAGCAAAATTTAAACTAAGAAAGGTAAAAAAACAAGATGCTTTGTTCGGCTTGCTCTTCTTCCTTTTATACAAGCTCCTTTGCCTTTTCTTTGACTTGGGATGTGCTAGCTGTGAGTGTACAATACCTTCAAAGCAATCCTAGCCCTCTATATGTCTTGAGTTCATCTCAGCCATTGAAGGGGGTGCTCGGGTTGTGTGTTTTGACAGGGAAAGGGGTTATAAGGGCAGGGTAAGGTGGGAAGAGGTGAGGGGTGAGCTGTAAAGTACTTGGGAGGTGGTTTGGGAGTGAAAACAGTGGGAAATGGTGGTATAAGGTTTTGGCGGGTACGGGGGGTGGGTTGCAGGGTTTAAACGCGAAGAATGGGGAAGAGGCAACACTAGTCCCTCATCTCTTTCTCTCTTTCTATTTTATTTTAGCCCGAATTTTAGTTATAAGATAGTTTGGAAAGTGGCAAAATTGGTCCCTGCGTTTTTATAACAAAGGATTTAAAAGAGGTTTAGGGGAATTGCAAAACTGGTCCCTCTAGTTTATAACTAAAAGGAAAACTGCCATTTGGCAGTTTTAGTCCTTCTTTGTTTTACCACTTTTCTTTTATAAAATAACTTTCAAAATTGGCAATTTAAGCCCCTAAAGTTTTATAAAAAAGGATTTTGGGCTTTTGTTGGGCTTGGGTTTGTGTATTGGGCCCATTGGGCTTGGTGTTGGGCCCAATAAGACATGTGGGCTTGTATTGGGCCCACTGGGTTTGGGTTTGGGCCCAATAAGGTTTAGGGTTGGTTATTGGGCTTTTTCAAGCCCAATAAGGTTGGGCTTGGGTTTTGTGTGTACAATGGCTGAGATTGGCTGTAACTGGGCTAGGATTGGGCCTTCAAAGTCTTCACAGTCTTTGTCAATTGCACACAAATGGGCTGTTGTAATTGATTGAGGGCCCATTTGGTCTTCACAGTCTTCATAATTATACTATTGGGCTTTCCCGGCCCATCAGATGGGTTAAGATTGCATCCAACAGTATTCTTCAGTATTGACTCTGACTTTGGCATTTTTGGACTTTGGCCTTGATTTTGCACAGTCTTTTCCATTCCATGCTCAGTTTTGTCATTTTGGCTTGGTTTTCTGTCTTTTTGTTGATATCCACTTCCTGCACAATACAAATGCAAAACAAACATATATTTGGCAGTTTTTGTCTGTTTTTGGTCATTTAAGCTCGTTTTTAGAGGTAAAAGATATGTGTAATTAAGCACTTATCACTATTCTAAAATACGGGCTTGAGCCCAATCTATGACTTTGACTTACATAAATGACTTTGACTAACATAAATTCCTTTTTACTAACACGGGCTAACACTTTCCTGCAGTTGGAGCGGGAGGACATCAGACACTAAAACTGGTGTGAAACTCCTCAAACAATGCTGAAGGCAATCCTTTAGTAAAAATATTTGCATACTGATGACGTGAAGGAACATGAAGAACTCGAACTTGACCAGCGGCAACCAAATCTCAAACAAAATGAATATCAATCTCAATATGCTTCATACGCTGACGCTGAACCGGATTAGAAGACAAATACACCGCGCTAACATTATCACAGTAAACGAGCGTAGCGGAAGACAAGGTGTATGTAATTCACGTAAAAGATTCCTCAACCAACATGTTTCAGCAACAGCATTGGCAACACCATGATACTCTGCCTCTGCACTAGAATGAGACAACGTCGGTTGACGCTTAGAGGACCAAAAGAGTAAGTTGTTTCCAAGAATACACAGTATCCTGAAGTCGATCTTTGAGTAGTAGGGCAACCAGCCCAATCCGCATCCGAATAAGCAACCAAATCTGTAGTAGAGGAGGAAAACAACTGCAACCCATAATCCAGAGTACCATGAACATACCTCAAAACCCGCTTAAGAGTCAAGAAATAAGGCTCTCGAGGATCGTGCATATAAAGACAAACTTGTTGTACTGCATAAGAAATATCTAGGCGAGTAAAAGTAAGATATTGTAGATAACCCGCAAGACTCTGATATAACGTCGGATCAGAAACCGAATCACCATCATCACCCAGTTTGGACTAAGTATTAACAGGCGTCCTACTGGAGTTACAACTAACCATAGCAGCCCGCTCAAGGATCTCAGTAGCATACTTACGCTTAGATAAAAACATCTTTGAAGAATCACGAGTAACAGAAATACCTAGAAAATAATTAAGAGAACCGAGATCTGTCATAGAAAACTTCTGATGTAATGAACTAATAATTTGTTGTAACAAAGTCTCAAAAGAAGCAGTAAGCACAATATCATCAACATACAATAAGAGATAAGCAGTATCCGTCCCCTGTCTGTATATAAACAAAGATGAGTCACAACGACTGTGATGAAACCCAACACGAGTAATATAAGATGCAAAGTGCTGAAACCAAGCTTTAGGGGCCTGCTCCCCTTTCCCGACTCTAAATTTGACTAAGAATTAAAAACTTTACGTAAATACATGACCGGGAATGACTTTGTGTCATTCTTTTATAAACTGATCAAAAAACATAACCATTCGACCCTTGAAAGTGTCATTAACATAAAATACACTCAATTAGCTTTCTAACGATATAAATAACACATTCTAACTCCTTACGGTTTGGTTTTTACGACATAAACAAGATCGACCAAATCTGCCAGACCAATCCAGCCGAGAGGCAAAACATCCAGCCGGGAGGCTGGAGAGAAGCGTGTAACAACCCACAGTTTCAAGTCATTTTACGTCAATAAATATTCAACTATTTACTTTACACTTTTACGCATTTACTTTTAATTTCAACCATTAAGTTAAATCGCGTAAACTAAATATCATCAATCAACGTAAACCGTCATCAAACAAATAAAAGTTTACGTCAAGCAAGCGTTATATTATTTTTACGAAGATAATTTATAACTTTTCATATTTTATTTTTATACGTTACGTAAAACGTTTACATTTCGCAATTTGGAAACTTTTTGCATGCATGTAAACTATTCTACATATCTACACTTAACCAAATACCCATAATTATACCCAATACCAAAAATTATATAAACTCTTACACATAAAACACTATGGCCGGTTACATACACATATCAACACAAAAACAATACCAAGTTTTACTTAGATGTATTACTATGTGCTAGTATTTACCAACTATTTACACATCCTAGCAACTTCCTTATAACCTCATACCAATCACTTACAACCCCTTACCAATCACCCTATAGGCCACGCCCCCTCCATGATTTATGGCTAAATGGTACTTGGTGTCCCCTAGATATTATCTCATACTTGTATATATAGCAACTAACTCATACACTCATTTTATCACTAGAAAATAATACATAAACTCTATTTTCTCTCATCCTAACCCACGGCTCACTCAAGAAAGAAACAAATCTATTTTTTTCCATTTTCTTGATATTACAAGTATACAAGGTTAATTAAGGGTATAATCTAAGGTGTTTCAAGTTAGTTTGCAAGTTAGAGTTTTTATTTTAAACAAGAGTTTTTCAAGATCAAGTTAGGGTTTTCATAATCAAGATTTGGGGTTTTCATAAGGATTTTGGGTTTAGAATCAAAATCTAGAGTTTCTATTTGATCACATACTTTGAAAGCATACTACTTTCATTCTTTTGAATTTCATACATATTGATTATGTTATTTCATGATTCTATACTTACATTATGTATTTTTATACATAAACATCTTAATTATAAAGTTATATCACCAACTAGTATACTTTTATAAACAATTTGCAAAGAAATCAAGAACACTACTTACTTATGATTTTAGACATGTGGTTCGGTTTATAATTCATAAACTAGCTTATTTGATCTTATGATTATTTCATGATATTGTGAAGTATTGGATGGGATTAGGTTAGCGGATGATTGTGAATTTTGAAAGTGGTTGAAATATTTAGACTAGTGGATTGAAAATGTCATTGTAGAAAATACGAGACGAAAGTTTGGTAAAACACCTTTAGGGGCAAACAGCTTTATAAACAAGTTGGTTGCGGATATTTTGTCTCGGAAGGCCAAAACTTTAAAAAAAGTGTTATTTATATTTACACGATCCTGTGCATATAAAGAATGCTAAAAAAAAGGAACTTAAAAGAATAAGTTATGGCCAAAATTAGATTTGAAACAATACCGGCAAAACAGTTTTTCGGCAAAAAGCTGTCAGTTTTATATATTGTGTTTTTCACTATTTTCAGGTCTGAACCGGCTTAAAAATGTTGTAAGCTACAAATTGTTCTTTAGAATGATTTTTTTTTCGCTGTGAGGAGCGCGAGTTTTGAGGCCTAAATGTGTATAACGGATGAGTAAAACCTAAGCAAAGTTGGACTATTTTTCGGAAAGTGTTATAAAAATTTATGCCCTATTTTTCCTGACATGAATTGTAAAATTATATTTTTGGACATTTTCGTTCCGTTTGAACTGTAAAAACCTTAGAAAATATTTTAGCATCACTTATATAATATTTATACGCGGTTTAAAACCTTATAAATATTACTACCTCCGTCACATATTAAGTGTCCAGTTTGACTTTTTCAAATCTTTTTCTTCATCTTTGAAAATAATAAAAGCGGTAAACTTAACGTAAGCATTATTTTGATCTATTAAAGTAAAACTAAAACTATTAGGTGGTGATATAACAATATAAAATACATCGTTTTAATATATTTCGATTACATTATACTTATCGGACCTATAATTAATTATGTTGCATTCCGGCTATTTGTGACGTCATACTATGTTGATTGTTACTACATCCGATACTTTCACTTGAGGTGAGTTTCATGACCCTTATTTTACTTTTTTTAAACTCTTTTGGGGGAGAATACATGCGCATTTACAAACTCGTTTACGTACTTGTTTTCATAGCATACTTACATACTTGTTTACAAACGCGTTTACATGATTGATCCCAAACACATTTACAAATCTCGAGGCGAGATACATTGATCATTTTACAAAAGGACGCAAGTACAATAATTTTCAATGTTTACCATAATTATGTAGTGTGCCTAAGTAGCAATAACCCATAAACCCACTATCATGAATTGTTAATTACTCGATGTAAGCGCGTGTGTTATAAATAGATCTATTTGGGATTGGCATCCCCGTCCAGAATTGGTGTCTACAAGGCCAACGGACGTATAACATATGGGAATTTAGATGTTACGGGTTGACATCTACACGGAGCATTCAATTGCATTAAATTGCACACATACAAGTCGTAGTGTCGGTGTCATGAGCTTAGTGCAGTCGTAATTACATTTTGTGATTTTGTATATGTTACAATAGTCATACGTTTTAAATCTTGTGGTTCACACTACTTTTATTGAACGTCACTAATTGTTAAATACTTTCATGATACTGTGGTGAAGCAGTAGACATTGTACTCTATTGGTCCTACATTTACATTTACATAAATCTATGAACTCACCAACTTTATGTTGACACTTTTAAGCATGTTTTTCTGAGGTGAATAAGATACTTAACTTACTCGATGTGCATTGGAGTCCAAATTTTACAAAGATTACATTCATGGATTTCTACATACATTCAAACAATCAAATCTCGTTGTCTTATTTTCAGTCTTTCATTTTGATGCAACTTTGGGACAAATGTTATACATTCAATTATATTGATTCGCACGAAATACGTGCTCGGTCGAGTAATAGTCTAAAATAAGTGTCCGTAGGTATGTGGAAAATTGTTGAGGGGAACCCAACAATAATCATTCTTTCGGAGTCGAAGTCCCAACGAGGTTTGAATTGAAAATTCACGATTATGTTTTCGAAGAATAATGCTTGACTATCTTTTAAAGTTTTTGGTTTAAAGACACTTTTTAATACTAAGAAAATTATACTAAAATTAATACGAAAAGCTATACTTAAACAATTAAGCAAAAATGATCTCAAAGATTATAAAGATGCAAATGCTTACTAAGTGATGTGTAAAGTTCATTGAGTGTGAATTAAGGTTCATTAACGAATCAATTTCCTTAGAAAATATAATTATCTCAAAACGTTGGCTTATTTTGACAAAAACCTCTTAAAAAGATATTAATTTCTAGATGTGTAGTTAAACTATTTTTTCGGATTTTGCCCTTTAAAATATTTAAACCACAAATCTAAATAATCCAAAATTATTAATCAATTAAACCTTTTTCAAATCCACACTTAATTCTCAATTCACAATTTCACTTAACAAGCACTAATTAAACTACTCGCTACTTATAATGATCAAATAAGCAAAGCAAAACATTTTTATTCTAAGCTACACTAATGTATTGAAAAAGGCTAGAAAAATTTAACCGAATTGGAGACCCGCAAATAAACGAATACCACCCGATTTATTTAGCTAAAGCAAATAATCAACTTCGGTCTTGCTAAATACACCCTTAAGCTCCACGCCTCATGAGTTGACCGGGACGAAAATTACAAAATACAAAAACAAACTGTTAAGAATTAAACAGTTATAACAAACTTTACAATTTGTGCATTTAACTAGCAAGCCCAAATCCAGATTTAATTTTGCAAACTAAACGTGACCCAATTCAATTTAAATGGCCCAAATCAAATTTTACAAACCAAACCACACAAAATGCTTATTAACGAATAGGTTTTTTAGAAAACAAGCTGAATCACAAAATAAGCAAATCTGATAAGCTACGAGCACTTAGACATACGAGATAAGTATTCCTAAAAATGAGATAAGCACTAGAACAAGATAAACAAGAAAATAAGCTAAATGATTTTTAAGCTAATACGAGATTTAAGCTAAACTTTCTTAATAAGCCTTAAACGCAAACGAGATAAGCACTCCCAATAAGCCAGAAATACTAATAATAACAGATAAGCAACTCTAATATCGAACTAAGCATTTAGATCTAGCAAAAAAATCAAAATCGAAAGAATAAGCTACCATGTTAAGCTCAACTAGATCCAAAATTAAAGCTACTTAATAAGCTAATACCCTAACGAAATAAGCACTTAGTTTCAGCAATAGACAATCGAAAAAATCAGCAGGAAAGGATAAAAATAAGCTTTAAGCACTGAATCTATTCACACAACCAAGCGAATAAGACAATAAGCTCACTCTAACTCAAATAAGCTTTTTAGAGCTTATCTTACTTAAGAATATGAGCTTCTAATAAAAACTTTAAATGATATAGCACAAATAATAAGCTATATTCGAGCTTATTATAGCTTATTATTTCGAAAAGTGCTTATAAACGTTTGAGAATGAATCGAATGAGCTTGGAGAGCTTATAAGAGTTATTTTCTAAGCTTTTAAGAACTTTTGATAATAATAAGACTGGTAAAGAAGCACCGAAAAAGACATTAAAGATTGTTAAGCTAACACGAAAAGGAAATTACGTAAGAATAAGCAAAGACATAAGCAAACCCGAGAAAACTTAAATAAGCCTTCAAACAAGTTTTTATTACATCATCTCAATTAAGCTGCTGAAATAAGCAAGTACATAAGCTCGAAAAAAAATTTAAATAAGCTAACATTACACTAATAATAAGCTAAAACATCTAAAACTAAAAGTATGGAAAACTAAATTTTCCTAGGTGGTGTGTATGAAAAATGAAGGGGAGCGTGTTGATTATTTATAGGGGCCCCAGGTGTTTAATTTTGTAAATTTGAGTCCACAATCATTAGATAGTTATTATGAGCCATTCATTGCCTTCATAATGATTGTCACACACGGATCGATGGTACCGAAGAATAGGAAAATTCCTAAGCCGGGGTTTGTATAGTGACACTCGTCCTTTTTGTTGCTTTAAAAAAGCATAAGCAATAGTTATTACAACCTTTGGATCATTTCCTGCTTGCAAATTGAAGTTAGTATAAAACCTTGCCACGCGCCCACCTCTCATTTGCCCTCCAAGAACTTAGTGCGCTTGCACGTGACCAACAATTGTTTAATTCCAAGGCACGTGGGCTGATGTATGGCTGATGTCACCCAATTCCTTTATAACTGATTTCTTTAATTTTTTGGACTTTGGGCTTATATTTGGGCTCATGCAATAATGGGTTGGACCGACCCATAAAATGGGTTACGCGCTGACCCACCCCACTATATGGTGTCCTGAGGGCTCCGTTTTGGACTTCGTTTTTCCATGCTCTTTCTAATGGCATGCTCGGGAAACTTTCACGACTTTGTCTTGATCTTGATTTTTAAGCACACTTAATCGACATAAACCCGTAAATACCTGTTTTTGCATTGTTTTCAATCATTTTTACCTGCAAGACATAAAAATACCAAACAAACATATTTGCAAGATAATTATCCATATTTTAGCATTTTTAAGTCTTTCATTTTGATGCAACTTTGGGACAAATATTATAACAAGTTCAATTTCAATTAAATCAACGAGATTAATTTTCAAACGACTCATTTAGAGGTCGTTCTCTCATATCTTGTGCAATATATTCATGAAGTAACACTCCCGGACATATTTCCGCTGTGACCCATTTTGGGGGTGTTACAAAGCCGGGTGGCAAAAAGAGAAGCCGGGCGACATCTTTCATCTAGACACCCACAAATGCATTTTTGACACTTTATTCCGGAAAACTAACTTCCTGAACTCGACATTATACGAAACTTTCCAGAATTCATTATATCAATATAATACATCATTTCCATAATCATTTGTGGTATAAACAACCCAAAACGTATACTTTACGGGGCTTACCAAACACCCCGTTTTGACCCATTTACATATACTAACTTTTTAGTCAAACACTTAATAACTTACATGACCATTTATTCACATACAAGACTTATACTTAAGACTTCAAAACAACGTGTGAACACATTTACTTCGACTCGGTGGGTTCAACTAAGATTGAGCTCGTCATAATACATTATGCTTACAAATTACAAGTAAATACACCTTCCAACCCAAGCTTCCACGTCTATACATTAATCCACACATTACCTTCTTCGCATTAAACCTATAAAATATTGCAACTTAAACATGTAGGCTTTCGCTTAGTAAGTAAAAGACATAACAAGCTATCATATTTCATTAAACACATTGCATTAAAACAAATAATCCATCATTCATTTGTAAACACATAAACTTACATACCTTGCTAACTTTACAAATAGGCCATACACATCTTTTTCTAGTTACGCATCAACTAATTTTGATCAACACCTAAGCTTCACTTCCATTCGAGGCATATCAATTAAGCTAACACATCTTGCTAGTTTAATCAACTAATCTCAACTTAAATCTTAAACCAAACACACTAGTCTTAAGCCCTTATTATCCTTAACACAAACAAATAACTTGACACATAACACATAATACAAACATGATAAACTCAATATAACATCTTGTCAGTCAATTTACTTACCTTGAATCCAAGCTAAGAACACCAAGAACATCATCATCATCAAAACCTATTTTTCACATAAGAAGCATTATTAATAAAAAGGGTTTATTCAACTCATAACTTACCTAATTTCCATCTTTAATCATCATATGATCATATCTTGATCATTTGATAAACAACCCCAATTTCTTTACACTTAATCTTCAATTAACCTTAACCCTGATTAATAAACATCTCAACACTTATTTTAGAATAGCAATTACCCAAAACCCCCAAATATGAACACTAATTCATGATTCTTTAATTAACTCAATTAAGGGATTACTTACCCTGTATGATTATTATTATGACTTAATCCTTAAATTTGAACCTTAATTTCTTCATCCTTAGATCATTAAGTCATGGTCTTTCCCTCCTCTTTCTCTCTTTGGCTCAACACACATACCAAACACCAACACCTCTAAAACATTTTGGAAATGTTTGGGAATTATAGATAAATTAAGCACTACTTTTCCTAATTTGCAACAATGGTCCCTCAAGTCCTTTTCCTTCTTATTTGGCTACATTAACTTATATAGATTATTTAAACTTGGTCCTTTAAGTTTATTTCTTCCTAGTTGAGACACATGGTATTTTCTAAAACCATTTACATGACATTACCGTAAATAAATACTTAAAACCGGTTTCGGGGTGTTATAAATCTATCCCCCTTATTTAGATTTCGTCCTCGAAATCTCTTCGTCTATTATTAACCAAAACTTGGTCACATTGATCTCACATTCATCTTAGTATTCTTAAGTATATACTTAACTAGTTGCATCAACCTATATGGTTTTGCAACTCTAGCTATGATATAATGCGTCTAATTATCCTTAACCCGTTCTACTTCACACTCATTCCTATCATACTTACGCTTTTTCTAATGACAAGCGTCATTTAGATGACATTTATCATTTTCGATTCTATCATTTTAATAACTTTTTCTCTATATCATTACGTTCCCATTCATTTCTTTTCTAAATTTTCATCAAGAACTACATGTCACTTGAGAAATTGCATTATCTTGACTTATCATAAGTCAACATTAGTTTATACTTTCTTATTTACCGTAATCATCTTGACATTCTTTTTATTGTTTTCTTTATAACACTTTGCTTTCTTTACCTCTTTTTAGTTAATTTTTGTCAAGGACTATAAGTAACTTGAGAAAATTCAATACTTTATCTTAGACCTTCCACATTTACATTAGGGTGCTAACAATTCTAAGCGACCACCATAATCATTACACCATGCCATAAGGCATATTATAACATCAATTTAAACTTATATCCTTTAACCTATACTCCTAACGTCTAAAATTTAGCTTTCTCTTAAGGTCGCTAGTAAAAGTCATACTCAATTTCTTATTTCACCTATCTTATTTCCTACGACGTTTAACTAAATTTAGACTCTCATTTTCTACTTCCTTAATTCCTCTCATGCTATGCCGGGAACATATAAGCCCACTTATCTATACTTCTTTATTTACATTGAGAAGCGTCCCAATCAATGCAAATAAAAGAAAAATAACTATGATTCGGTGATTGCAATTTCGCTTTTATTTAAATGAAGAGGCATCCCACTCCATTTAAATAATAAGATTATAAACCATCCTACTTATACACTTTCGGCATAACACTCAAACATGCTTAAGTCTTCATTACTTTCTATTAATCTCATATTAATAACTTATTTATTTTCAATATCATCTTTTATAGTCTTGGATCCAATCTCCTTAACTTTTTCTCAAAGGAAACTTGGCTTTCTCCTCGTACCGATTTGCCCATTTTCCATACCTTTGTAGTATCACCAACCTTGCGTTGGTCTTTACATTTCATCATTTGGCTTTCTCCCCGTAGGGATTTGCCCATTATCGATACCCTTGTGGTATCACCAACCTTTACCGAGCATTGGACCCAAGCTATGTTTAATTTATTGTTCTTTACCCTTTTCTTCATCTACATACCTTTCTAATCATATAATTTTTCATTTCCATTTTTATTGCCTTAAGCCATTCTACTTCACACTTTATCATCTTTCTTTATATTACACAAGATCCAAATGATACTTGTCGTTATCATGTATTACATATTCATATACGTTTTCACATTTCATTTATCATTCTCTTGTCAACCCCAAGTGGGCAACTTATTCAATTTTCTATACCAAAGCATCATTTTAGTTCGCCTAACTTTTTGCGTATAAACCTTACATAGATTATTCTTATAATATACTCATTTACTTCACTTTATACATCAAATACATCTCTTTCATTTATTTACATGATTCTAGTCATTCTTTATCATTCGTTAGAGTATTTAGCATCATTTAAGATTTCTAGCGCAATGCTTCTTAAACATCATTCATTCATCACATTTATCCGTATTCGACATTGCGATTAAGTTATTATCTTTTCTATGTAACATTCCTCTTCATGTTTTACATATCATGATTCATTTAAAATGCAATCCTATGCATTTTACTTAGCTCAAACACTTCATTAACTCATTCCATCATACATCACTTAGACATATAATTAACATACCATAAACCTCACATTATATAAATATATCTTCCCGCAATTAACACTTACTTTCAATACATAATAATTTTCACGTAAGCCACCTTTTCATAATTCAAACATTTATACATTTACTTAACTCATACTTCTCGTATTATCATGTCATCCCACATTCATATAACATTTAGACATGTAAGTAACTTTCATATACTTACATCACATAAATACATCAACTTCTCAATTAAAACTTTTCCAACAAGCATTTAACATTCTAATCACAAACAAAGTCATATAATCAATGGCCCAAAACACATTGCATAATTAATATACATCTAAACATCATCATTCTATTTGTCGCAAGCACTTAATCTACTTTAAAATTAAGGCACATACTTTCACACTACGGTCAACGCATCTACGAGTGGTCTAATTTTAGGCAACCTATAATGGAGACCTAGTTCTCTTAGACCGAAGATCTGATACCAAGTTGAAACGCCCCTTTCCTAAATATAAATTTGACCAAGAATTGAAAACTTTATGTAAATACATGATCGGGAATGACCTTGTGTCATTCCTTAATAAACTGATCAAAATACATAACCATTCGACCCTTGAAAGTGTTATTAACATAAAATAGACTCAATTAACTTTCCAATAATATAAAGAACACATTCTAACTCCTTACGATTTGGTTTCTACGACATAAACAAGATCGACTAAATCTGCCAGACCAATCCAGCTGGGAGGAAAAACATCCAGGCGAGAGGCTGGAGAGAAGCCGGGCGGCAAAAAGAGAAGCCGGGCGGCTTCTTTCATCTGGACACCCACAAATGCATTTTTGACACTTTATTCCAGAAAACTAACTTCCCGAACTTGACATTATACAAAATTTTCCAGAATTAATTAAACCAATATAATACATCATTTCCATAATTCATTTGAGAGGTAATAAACGTACCCAAATGTATACTTTACGAGCATACCAAACATCCCTTATGACCCAATTATTGGTAAAAACATATACCAACTTTTTAGTCAAACACTTAATAACTTACATGACCATTTATTCACATACAAGACTTATACTTAACACTTTAAAACAACTTTTGAACACATTTACTTTGATTCGGGGGTTCAACTAAGATTGAGCTTGGCATACTACGTTATGCATACAAATTACAAGTAAATACACCTTCCAACCCGAGCTTCCACGTCTATACATTAATCCACACATTACCTTCTTCGCATTAAACCTACAAAACATTGCAACTTAAACATGTTAGCTTTCGCTTAGTAAGTAAAAGACATAACAAGCTATCATATTTCATTAAACACATTTGCATCAAAATAAATAATCTATCATTCATTTGTAAACACATAAACTTACATACCTTGCTAACTTTACAAATAGGCCATATACATCTTTTGCTAGTTACGCATCAACTAATTTTGATCAACACCTAAGCTTCACTTCCATTCGAGGCATATCAATTAAGCTAACACATCTTGCAAGGTTTGTTTTGGGCCGTGACTGATTAGGTTAGGGTAGGCATTTGTTGTTGGGTCGTGGACATGGATGGGGGCGGTGTGTGGGCTTGGTTTTTAGTGGTTTGGACTTGGGCCGGTGAGAGTTGCTGGGGCTTGGTACGGAATTGGGTTGCAACAGGTTGTTATTGGATCAGGGTGTTATGAATTAGAGTGATAGTTTTAGGTTGGAGTTGTACAACGGGATTGGTGGGAATTGCTGGTGGGATAATATCGGGTATGTCATCTAAAAAGGTATAGGTAGGCGGTAAAGCGGGTTGAGTCGAGCCATACAGAAAAACGGTATCATCAAATGTAACGTGGCGAGAAATGATGATCTTATTTGTTTTTAAATCAAGACAACGATACCCACGATGATTGGAAGCATGTCCCAAAATTATTGAGGTTGTAGCACGTGGTTCAAGTTTATGAGTAGGGTAAAGATGAGGGTAACATAAATACCCAAATATACGTGACAAGTTATACTCTGAAATTCGTACCAAACAAGCGGGTATAATGGATTTCATTTTTAATGGCAGTGGAAGGCAAAACATTTAGTAAGTGAATGGCCATATTGTAACACTCTCAAATCTGAGCACGCAGCGGAATGTTGAATATCCGAGGGCGTTACATTTATGGATCAATAGCACAAGATATAAGAACGACCACTAAACGTGTCGTTTTGAAAAGATACATTGGATTTCAACCAAAATACTTGTTTGTTACATAAGCACAACGGCTCAAATTGTTCAACAACAAAATGTAAAGACTTTACTTCATAACTAATGTCCTAAAATGTGATGCAACGTAAATCTTTAGTATGACCCTTCAAAAGAGACCGCTCCAATGTATCACGACATCTTATGCTTATTGACATAACAACATGCTTTAAAACGTCAACATAAATTGATGAAATTCATAGGTTTATTGTAACCAGATAGTAGGTACCGCGAAGATTTCCAGTGTAAGAATTAAGATACCGTTTGCAATCATCATAAAAAAGTAATTAACCGTTTTCCTAACTCATATCATCGAAGTTCTCGACAAGAATGTAAATAAATTTGCCAACCAGTGTTCCGTGAATGATGTGCTAACCCCACAACATCCTAAATTCGACATGGTATGCGTTCGCTCCCGGTGATAGCTAGTCACCCGAACAGGGATTGTCAAGCTAATAGATATCTATCCTAACAATCGCGCCACGATAATGTAATTCCCAATCACATCTATGCAATTAATAGTTCATGATTCATGGACATAATGGGTTATGGAAAACTTAGGCAAACACGTAATCATAGTATAAAATGTACACTTGCGTCCAATTTATAAAACAAAGCATGTTCTCACCCCAAGGATGTAAATCATTTAAATAATTGTAAAACATGAGGCTATGAACTCACCTCAGTAAATAGTCCTCTGGAAATTGATAATAGATATCCAAGTATGAATCACACCGTCAAATACCTAAGTAAATACAGCCAGTCTTAGTTTACAATTTTAGGCTAAAGACTCAATGTATAAACTATAATAAATTGCTACTGTTATCACTTGAGTGATGGTGCATACGTGTTAGGAATAATGTATTCATCGTTACTCCTGGTAGTTATAGTCATTGCTACTGGTAGCATATTAGTTACTCCTGGTAGTTATAGTCATTCCTACTGGTAGTACATTAGTTACTCTGGGTAGTTATAGTACATTCCCACTGGTAGTATATTAGTTACCCTGGTAGTTATAGTCCATTCTACTGGTAGTATATTATTACTCTGTGTAGTTATATCATTCCTACTATAGTATTTAGTAACTCCTGGTAGTTATAGTCATTTCCTATGGTAGTAAAATATATTTACTCCTGGTAGTCTTATATTACTACTGGTAGCATATTAGTTACTCCTGGTAGTTATAGTCATTCCTACTGGTAGTACCATAATGGTTACTACTGGTAATGTTATAGTTAGTCCGGCAAGTACAAATGCATTCGTTAAGCTTATTTAAGTTTGCTTAAGCTGTTTGGCTTATTGATAAGCTCGGATGAGCTTATTATGAGCTTTTTGACCTATGTTGGGCTCGTTAATGGACTAACAAGTCCATTAAAGGTTTGGCTCATTTTCTAATGGTATTCTAGGGTCCATTTATTCGCCTAAGATTATCATAAGTCTTATAAGCTGTTTAAGATCACAAATAAGCTACCAAAGCTTATATGTTGCTTAAGGCTCCTTGTAGTCATGGAAATGGGCTGTTAGCATTATTAAGGGTTTAGAGGGCGCGACTCATCCCACCTAGGCTTATACGCACCTTAGTCCTTCTACAAGTTCACAAAACCTGTCATGGCTTATAAATAAGCCGTTAGGGCTTATTCGAGTCATCGGGCCTTGTTATTGGGCCTCGCTAGTGGCTGTCAAGCCGCTTATGACCTGAAGGGATCCATTTGGTTTATGGGTTATGTTCTAGGGTATTTAACACTTCATTTAGCATGTTATTAAGCATCAACTTTCATGGTTTAGTAATTTACTAAGCTCCTACTTGTCTTTCATAGGTCTTATACCTAAGACGTGGCTAAACAAGCTTGCCAAAGCTTGTTTAAGCTTGTTCCTCCTCTGAGGCAAAGGTAGAGTCCCATAAGTCCATACCCACACGTTTCAACAAACCCCCAACTTATATATATCCTAGTGTACACATCTTTTATGGAACCAAGCGAATTGTTAGTGTATTACGATACATGACATGAAAAATGTTTCTGTTTCCAACGGGTTATCAACCTTTGGGTCAAGTATTTTACGTGTGCGTGTCATGTTTAACTTTTAAGTTATACAATAATCTTTGTTACGTGCCTTATGGCTTTGATTCACCATACAAGTTTAATAACTACATAATTTGTATGAACACATTCCAACCCATCAATATATATGCGTGACATGCATGGTTTCGAACCACACATGTTCATGTACCAAACAAACCATGACCTAGGTTACGTGCATATAGAGTACGAATAACAAAACCAGCAAGGGTAGCCAAGAGTGGACTTACAATAGTCCTAAGCACGAGTCGAACGAGTGAGAAGTGAGGAAATAATGCAACTCAAAGCTTGTGACCAAGAAAACCTTAGCTTTCATAAGCTTTACACCATGATCACCCTTGACTCCGTGTACACCCGAACCTTAATCTCGAGTGAACAAATCAGACCCAGCGTGTGATGTTCTTGTTTTCCTTTTTGTGTTCGAACCGTAGTACAAGAAAGAAAGAAGAGAGTGCTTTCTTGAGGTTATGAGTTTAGAAATGTATTAAGTGTATTGATGAGTGTATATTTATAGGCTCATGGGCTAGATAGCTTCCCTAGCTCCCTTCTTGAACCATACCGTGCCCTAAGTAGTGGTATTGAGGGTGTTTTAGTAGGTCACCCATGGTTTTGAGTTAAGCACACATGGTTTTTGTTAAAACCACCTAGTACATTCCTTAATTACAAGATCATGGTACATGATTTCCTAGGATCTTTGAAAATCTCATGGTTGTGTTTATTGTTGTCACTAGCCGCGGCATCTAAGGGCAAGAAAGGGGCCATGTGGTTATTATTCTTTGTGTATTTGGTGGACTAGGAACATTAAGTACATATCTTAATTAATTCCTAATTGTACATGTACCTAGTATAAGATTTAGGAGATTCCAAGGATTTTCTTAGTAGATTTGTCTCCCTACATTCAGCTCTAGTGGGTTATTAACACAAGTTCTTATTTAATTTTGTGTTAAGGTTTTAAAAGTGGGTATTGGTTTGAGTCTAGATAAGTCTAGGTATTTTCGCGGTACGTCTAAGCGTATTTTATTGCAAAACGTAAGTCATTTACGTGACCAATACAAATATAATTGAACAAAACCAATAATTATCGTCCTAATAATTATTAGACACTCGCTTGACGTAAATCTTTAATTTATTTGGTGACCGTTTACGCTAAATGATTATTTCTAGTCTACGCGATTTAGCTTAACAGTAAAATTAAAAGTAAGCCTGTATCGGACTAAAATAAATGGTGATCATTAATAGAGTGGTACAATGACACGAAAATGAGAAATGTTACAAAAACTCTTTGTAATCATTATACTCCGCAAAAATCGTCATGTTAGAGTATCATTTTCTTTATAAACCCTACTTTAATTGTTCTGAAAATGATACCGTGTTTTGTTACAAAGATTATAGGCTAATACCTATAGGTATTAGTCAAGCGTATGATAATTTGTTGTTTTGATTTGTTTATATCGATTATTTACACTTTCGTTGCATGTTGATTGTGTTTATCACTCCATACCCGTTTGTTCCTTGATTACATTTTCATCTATCATTCAGCTAGATCTAGAATTATAAATAAAGCGTTGTAACTTAATCTATATTTAGGCTATAGGCTAGAGTTCGAGATAATACTACATACAGCTTATCTATATAACTAGATCACTAGGACTACAAATAAAATCCTGTTTCTACTTTTGGTTAAGTGAATGATAGACTAAGGTATCTTAGAAATATAAATAACATTATTTTTCCTTTGGTAGTTAAGTGGATTGTAGACTACTAGTATGTAGATAACCATTAGGCCATAAGTTGGTAAAGCCTCGATGAGCTAGGTTTCAATATTGTCACCAAGATAGATTATAATCGATGGTGTGAACTTTATGTGGGTTTGGTTCATTGTGACAGGATTAACCGTAATATCAACCTAGAGTTTAGGGAGAACTACCACCTAGATTTGGAATGATATACCACCAACGGAAGTAGTATAATCATTGCACACATATACAATTCATACATTTTATTTAAATAAACTTGGTTAATAGGTTTAACTTACTTTAGTGCTTAACCTCTTCTTTATCGTTTGTTTATCTGCTTGTGTGTGTTATTTGTCTCTTTATCACTTTATTAGTTTAGATTAAACCAAAACTCATGCCAATCTCTCAGGCCGAATCCCCCTATTTGCGTTAGTTTAGGTTTAATTAGTATTAATTAGAACTAACTTAGATAATTAAAATACTAGTAGATTAAGTATTAACGCTCACTCTTAGTGATCGACGCCCTACTTACCAACGAACCTACAATCGATCAGGTACACTGCCTGTTAATGTTAGTTAACAGGTAAAGTCGGCAAAATATAAATAGTAAAACTTGATAATATAATTACCTATACTAAACGACACATCATTAAGTCTCTCAGATCATATTACATTTTATCTGCTCTGGGATGTACTGAATACTTTGTCGCATAGGCTTCATCCAAGATTAAGGTTCTCACTTTGCTTGAAAAGGGAACCCAAATTTTTTCAACAAAGTAAAGTCCTTTGTCGTCCTTTCTCTTGAACTGCTTGTCTAATCCTTGCAGCATCTCCGCTAGAGTACTAAAATCCTTAGAAGCTTCATCCTACGCTTCCAGTAACTTGGCCTTGATGCCTGAATGGATCGTCATGCTCATAGCACGTACACGTCTTGGTATTATCCATTCCTTCCAACTCAGAGCGTCAGCCACAACATTCGCTTTTATATAAATGAACCGTGTATGTGCCAATCATATAAATGAACCGAATTCTGTTGGCATTCTCGATGGCTTCCAGTTCTTCACTACTTTAATTTTGTTGGGGTCCATGTGGATACCTTCACTGTTAACCACGTGTCTGAGGAAACAAACTTCTCGTGACCAAAAATCGCACTTTGAAAACTTCCCATATTGTTTCTCCTTCTCTAACAACTCTAAAATCAACTTCAAATGAACTTTGTGTTCTTCTTTGTACTTAGAATAGATCTGAATGTCATTGATGAAAATGATGACAAACTTATCCAAGTATGGCTTACATACGCAGTTCATAAGGTCCATGAATACCGCAGGAGCATTGGTCAACCCAAAGAGAATCCTCAATTGGTGTGAGTTGAACTACTTATAGAAGTAATGTGCACTCAACCACTGACCATAATGACTTTCAGCATTTTAAGAAAGGTGAGAAAATTTAGGCTACTAAAGCCAGAGAGCCCAAAAAAAGGTAGGTTCATAAGTGAAACTAACCAAGTTTATTATTTGTGCAAAGACGCACTAGGGAGCCCATTTGGTACCTAGACAGTGGATGCTCAAGGAGTATGACTGGTGTTAAGAGTTATCTGCAGAAATATGTAGAGCAACCATGTCCTAAGGTAGTTTTTGATAAGAATTCATCTTGTATTACTGAGGGATATTGTTTAATAAACTATGATGGTATAGTTAAAGTAGCTTTTGTTAATGCTCTTAAATATAATTTAATTAGCATTAGTTAACTCTGTGATGCTAATTATATTGTTCAGTTTGATGATGAGCAAGGAACAATTTTTAATGCTAACAAAAAAAATTATGTTGATAGCCCTAAGGAGAAGTGATGTATATGTTCTTGACATGTCATCACTGACTCCAAATGGAGCCTACTTCTTTTCCAAAGCCTCAAAAAGTGTGGACTCGCTATAGCATAAAAGGCTATTACATATTAATTTCAGGAACATTAATAAACTTGTGAAAAGGGAAAGCATCATAGAGCTTCTTTTAAAACTAAACAAAATTTCTCAATCAGGAAGTGCCTGCATCTTCTTCATAAGGATCTATTTGGACCAGTCAGTCTAATGTCCATAAATCATGAGAAATATACCTTAGTCATTATTGATGAGTACTCAAGGTACACATGGGTGCACTTTCTCAGGAAGGAGAGTTAGGCACCTAAAATGATGATGTCTTTTATCAAGATGGTTGAAAATCAAAATGATGTCAAAGTCAAACAAATCAGAACTAATAACGGGACAGAGTATAGAAATTCTAAACTTAAGAATTTTTGTGATAAGAAAGGAATTTCTTAGAACTTCTCTTCTCCCTATACACGTAAACAAAATGGTGTAGCTAAAAGGAAGAATAGAACTCTTATTGAGGTTGTTAGGACAATGTTGAATTGCTTAGTACTATTAAAGCATTTCTAGACTAAAGCAATCAGAATTGCCTGTAACACTTAGAATAGATCAATCATTGTCAAAAGACATGATGAGACTCCCTATGAGATATTCAGAGAAAGGGTCCCTGATATTAGCTACTTTCATATGTTTGGTTGTCTTGTGTTTATTCATAATCGTAAAGATCGTCTAGGCAAATTTGATGCAAAGGTTGATGATGGATATTTCCTAGGATATTCATTTGTCTCTAAAGACTTCAAAGTCTTTAAGACAAGAAGACAACAAATAGAGGAGACTTATCATGCTACCTTTGATAAGAGTATGAAAGCCATCAGGATCAAAAATACCTCAGTAGATGAAATTGGAATTGATAACTCATCTAGATATCCTCCTGATGAATTTCTTCAGGAAGATGACCCGTCTAGACAATATCAAGCAAATTCAGATATTTCATACTACATCACTCTTTATGGCCATTCACTTATTGAACTCACACAAGACAATTATGTCCGTGAAGTGATTACTATAAATGAGAAAAATACTCCTTATAATAAGGATGTTGAAGGTCCTCCTAACCTAGTAAACAATGAAGGGACATAAGAACAAAATGTTCAAAATGAACTAATCAACAGACAACCCACTGAAGAAACTTCAAGGAACAATACTGAACCTTCAGTCCCCTAAGTTCCTCAGTATCTAATCATTCATCATGCATCAACAAGTTTACATCCTGCTCCTCAAGATAGATGGTCAAGAGATCAACATATTGAACTTTTGAACATCATTGGTGAACCCACTAAAGGCATGCTTACAAGATGTATGGTTGCCAATCTGACAGATGTCTCAACTAGTGAATGTCTATTTGCTGACTTTCTCTCTAAGATAGAACCTAAAAAGATATCTGAGGCACTGAAACATCTAGGGTAGGTAGATGCATTACAAGAAGAACTAAATCAGTTCTATAAAAACAAAGTTTAAAATCTTGTTCCACTCCCTTATTAAAAGATAGCCATTGGCTCTAAATGGGTGTTCAGGAATAAGAAGGGTGAACTTAGAACTGTTTTCGGGAACAAAGCAAGACTGGTTTTTAGGGATTCAGTCAAGAAGAAGGAATTGACTATGATGAAACCTTTGCACCAGTGGCAAGGATAGAAGCCATCAAGATATTCCTTGCCTTTTCTACATACCTGAACTTTATATTTTTTCAAATGGATGTCAAAAGTGCCTTCCCAAGTAGAAAACTAAAAGACGAACCTACTAGCTTTGAAAGTTGTGAGTTTCTTGACTATGTCTGCAAGCTTGAAAAAATCTCTATATGGATTGAAACAAGCACCCAAAGCATGGTATGATACTCTGTCTACCTTCCTTATTTAAAATAAGTTTGTCAGGAGAAGAATAGATAACACTCTGTCAGGAAAAGAATGGATGACATCATATTTGACTCAACAAATTATAAACTTTGTAAACAGTTTGAGAAAAAAGAAATTTAAAATGAGTATGATGGCAGAACTCTCTTACTTTCTTGGATTACAAATCAAGCAGGATGACAAAGGAATATCCATTTGTCAAGAAAAGTACACAAGGGACTTACTGAATATATATGAGATCTCTGATAGTTCCTCAGTAAAGACTCCCATGGTTCTTAAAAGGTACTCCATCCATTGGTATGTGGTATCCAAAGTGCTCAAGATTTAATCTTAAAGGATACTCAGACTCAGACTATGCTAGTAGCAATATGGACAGAAAAAGCACCTCAGGTGCCTGTTAAATTCTTAGAGGCAAGTTGGTCTGTTGGAGTGCAAAGAAACAACAGCTAGTGGTGATGACATCAAATAACGTCACTTTTATAGCATCATTTATCCTATGTTTCTTACCTATTTTGTATAATTATTGCACGAATTGGTACTTAATTGCTTAAAGTTTACATTTGCAATAATGATGGAGTAATTGGTGAAGTTATGCTAAAAGGCACGCATTTTGGAGCTTAAACGAAGAAATCAGAAGATTACTGTTCTGAAAACCTATATGTCATATCCATCAAGGAAGATACGGCGTATTTGTGCCTGCACTTCACAAGAAACCACGAAGAATTAAAGAGCAATACGCCGTATCCAGAAGGCTCTATACGCCGTATTGAAAATTATTTGAAGTTTCTGGAAGAAATTAAACGTAGTCTGGTGAGTTATAAAAGCTTTAAATTTATAGTTCTAGTTTTATCCAATTTCCAACTAACACACGGGTAGAGTATAAACCCTCGTTTATAGTATAGATTAAGGCTAAGACCAGGTCGTTCCATGGGATTAGTAATTCTTAAAAGGGTCGATTGTATTACAAAAAGGTTTATCTTATAGACTATTACGATCTAAAGATTTCAAGATATTTCAATATTAAAAGTAATATTTATTTGGACTTAGAACAATGATCATGAACAAGGAACAATAAAGCAAACATGAATTTAAGCATAAAAGCATGAAAAGATCGATAATCATTCATACAATTAAATATTTCGTATATTAGAGAATCCTTTCGGCCTTTTATCTTTAATATATAACATGCATTAAGATTGATTCAAGTATGAATATGATAATGATAATTTCCCTTAATCAAGGTCGTTAGACATATGATCAAGTGTTAAACATCTTAATTTTCGGGTTGATAAATATTTCACTAGTTAATTCTCACAAAACTAGTATTGAATTGCCATAGACAAACAATGCGAAATATAGACATATTGATGGAATCTTTCGACCTATCTCCAACAAGTATGAATAATCAAACATCAACAAGTTACCGGATATTTAAACATCGAATTCATTATCATCACATTCATAAGCATAATATCACAACTTGTTCATAACATTGATCGTGATAGCCCAAATAAATATAAATCACTACTCCATATTCATAGCAACAAAACACATAACAATCATCATAGATTCAGAAAACATGATAATTAAAAGGAATAACGTGTTTATACCGATTCCTTAAGAAAATGATATGGTTTATTACAAGAACTTTCTTCGAGCCAAACACTAGTTACCCGGAATTTCTAATAGCAACACTACTCCTCCACAACCTTTGGCCTGAATTCCGAACCTCCAACGTGATTACAACCTGGAAACTATGAAGATTCAAAGAATACTTTAAGTTTCCCCAAGAACACATCTAACTTTACTAGAAACTTTCCTAAGATCTCTAATGATTATTATAAGATGATTGTAAGAGATTGGAATGCTAAAAACACTGAAATTCATGCTCTATTTATAGCACAAGATTAGGGTTCCCATGGGTATATGGAAGGTCTCCCATTAATATCAATCATAATCATTTCCTTGTAACTGCAAGAAAAGTGCGCCGCACAAGAATAATTGTGCGTCATACGTGGTATGTTATTAAATTGTATTTATCCCGCCTCCAAATACGCCGCATTTGGGGTAAGTCCGCCGCACTTTGGCACTTTTCATTAACTCTTCATTTATTTCTCTTCTAGATTCTTCCTTTAATGACCGTTAGTGCTTTTAACGGATTTCTTTGACACCTTTGGCCCTTCTCGTCATTCTTGGTCCTGAAACAATTATTGTACCAACAAACAACCAAAACTTGCAATATTTCATGCGTTAACATATATATTTCACATATTTTTGAAGGATATTTTATGTATATTTAGAGCGTTATCAAATCCCCCCCATACTTAGCTTATTGCTTTCCCTCAAGCAATCAAAGCGAAAACATTTTGGTTTAATAAAACAGATTAATGATCACAAGCATAATAACTTGACAAAGCAACTCACAAATTTTTATAGATAAGATTGTTTTCACACTCGCTCAGTTTTAGTAAAATGGATAGTAAACGGAAGTCACTCATATGCGCAGTCATGAAATGTTCAAATTACCATAAGCTTGTACAAGAAACTAAACTTCACCGACATGGCGTAAGCACCAAACATAAACATCAAAAGAGGTAATTTATTTAGTGATATTATTTTTTATATTTGTTGAAAAATGTTTATAATAAAATCATAATCCACCTTGCCCTCAAGCAATCAAAGCTAAAGATAAAAATTATCTTAGGTATCAAAGATGGATACCCGAATTCTTAAGATCTACTCCTCACAAATTTTCTTTTGGGTGGTATAAATATGCTAGTAATGTTATCAATCCAGAGTCAGATTGCTTGTATGTGATCATAAAAATGTTATTTTTCAAAAAATTTATTTAACTTTTAACTTTTCCAGTTTATCTCCCTCCCTCCCACACTTAATATGAGCATTATCCTTAATGTGAAATATTATAGAGAAAGATAAAATAGAAAAGTAAAATAATACTTCTCACTAAAATATTTATAACACGCGAACGTGTTCCTACTGCGGTCTCATAAAGATTTCAAGCACAAGTTCTAGAATTAACAAATCACCGGCACACTCATAAAATTTTAAATCGATACCAATGCTCCAGAAAAGGTGACAAACTACAAATACTCAGCCATAACGACGGATGAGACACTTGCAGTCGCAATCAAACCTTAACTCGAGAAAGCTAAAGATAAAAATCATCTTAGGTATCAAAGATGGATCCCCGAATTATTAAGATCTAATCCTTACAATTTTTAATTTTGGGTGGTATAAATATGCTAGTAATGTTATCAATCCAGAGTCAGATTGCTTGTATGTGATCATAAAAATGTTGTTTTTCAAATATACTATTTAACCTTTCTAGTTTATCTCCCCCCACACTTAATATGAACATTGTCCCTAATGTGAAATATTATAGAGAAAGATAAAATAGGAAAGTGAAATAATACTTCTCACTTATGAAGAATTACTTGAATCTTTTGCTTTACGTCATTTCTGTCTTGCGCCCTTCTTTTTTTCTTTTCATGTTACAAATATAAATATAGCACACACAAATAATAATAATACTCCTAGTTAGTTATTTGTAGAAAGTACGATAATATTGTTTTAAATGCCAACAGAGGCATTTTACACACCATAGTAGTAATAATAATAATACTCTTTTTAAGGAAATTATTTTAAAAACACACGTGACCCAAAACATGCGGTTACACAACCAACTTGTGTCATCTCGACACTACTCATCATCATCCTGCTGCTGTTGATACTGCGGTGGCTGAGGTAGGTACTGCTGATAATACTTATCATAATGTGGTTGAGCATATCCAGGTGGGTTATAGGCTCCCTACAATGGAACACTATAAACCCCAGCCATGTGCTCAGATACTCCAGCATACTTGTCCCAATGATACGACTGCCTATAGGACATCCTCTCAATCACTTCCTGGCGTATCTCCATACTACTTATCCTATCGTACAAGTCATGCATTGATGCTCTCGGAGGTTTAGGAATACCAACCCTCGGTACACGCGGCTGTAGATCCTCAGGAATTAGTCTACCCTCAGAGTCGATCAACTCTCTCAGTGTAGTCGTATCCAAATCTCTACAATAAATCAAAATACTCAAACTCCTTAGCACCTCATCACTCAACACCCTCGACTTCCTAGCAAGCTTCGTGATAAACTGTCCACAACAAATCTGACTCTCCTTTTGAGTACCAACTCCTTTTCTCTTTACCCACCTTGCAATTAACCAAGCCACATTCGCATACCCATTTTGGTGTCTAGCATCAAACATACTCAATAGACACAAATCATTATTTTGTATCTTGTCATACCCAGTAGTCCTTTGACACAAGCCATATGTGATCATCTTATGAATCACCCTCAAAAGTAGGTTTCGGATATTAGAAGCATGACTCCTAGATAAACTCAAGTTCTCCTATCGACTAATGCTTAACCAATACTCTTGAGCATTAAAATGATCATCATTACACAAGCCTCCTTGAAAATACACATCAAATCCATCCTCATCAAGCTCATCAACATGATACAATCCCAATCTACGAGCAAATTCCAACAAAGTTAAACTGTGAGCACGGCCACCAAGTCTAAACTTGATTATCTTCTTGGTTTGCAATTCATCGTCAGCACAAACTTCATCAAATTCATAGGTTGAATAAAACTCGTGGCAAAGCTCTGAAATTGGTTCTTTGATGTTAAAAGCTCTAATCCACGCCACAGAAGTGAATATTTCTTAATTAGAATCAGCTTCATGCAACTTAATCCTCAACATATCATCAATTTCTCCATCACATCCCATTCCCTTTAGTACATCCCAATTTATGACACATGGCGAGTAAACATGTCTAGGAAGCAAGTTTGCTAATTTGGTGTTATACATAGACTCCGTATCTCTGTTGCAACCTTCCCATAGTAAGAATTCATGATGAACTTGTAGAAGCAATACCTCTTCCATGATTTTGTATTGTATAGAGCGTTTGGATCTTGATGATCCAGTTTCATCATCGTTTCCTCCCATAGTCTACACATAAAAAACAATCAACAATACAATGTATAATTATGTTAGAATTTATTTGGTAAAAATGGTCAAGGTTTTGATTGTTTTGCAAACGTTCTGTGACTTTTTAGGGTAAAATGTGCGGCGTACTTCCTAGGAAATTAGCAAAGTGTGGCGGTTTTATCGTAAAACCGGCATGGGCTGGTTAAAATAATTTTGAATTTTTTATGATTTTTCAACAATTTATTTTAAAAATAAATTCATAATATGTTGATCCCAACTAGATATTTCAAACCTTGTAAAAGGGTTAGTTGTATTGAATAGATTCAAGACAACTATGCTAGAAACTTTGTTGATACTAAGAGTATGCGGAATCTACTCTTTAGTACTTAGAAGAATATCAATGTAATAGTAAACTGTGATGCAATAGGATGAATGAACAATGAATATAACCAAAAAGCTTCAATATTATTATGATTAATAATACGAGTACTCTGTCTAGTACTAGGGTTTACAACCTTGAAGCTATGAATGTGTCTATCGAGATGTGTTTACAACCAAAACCTAGGATCTCCTTTTATACACCAAGGAGTCCTTTACAAGATAACTATAAATCTTCTAAACTTCTATAAGATATCAACATATCTTCTAATTATATATAATATACATTGAATCATTCATACATATCACAAAACACGCTTTTATATCTTCAACAGTTATAATCTTGATGCAGCAGTACAAAATCCTTTAGCGGTACTAAGTTTAGTACTGGCAGTACTAACTTCCTTCTGGCAGTACTAACTAGTTTGTACTATTAGTTATAATCTTGAGCAGTACTAAGTTCTTGACCTAGAAGTAGTAACTTATGAAGATTTATTCCCAACAATCATCCTCTAAACTTGTGA
>BQNB010077221.1:0-30909 GCA_026074375.1 Tanacetum coccineum | reverse complement strand
TTTGCAAAATAGTTTGATTTTGGGACTATCTATGCACTTTCAAACTATTTGGGACGAAACATGCAATTTGATAAAACCTTAGGGACGATTTTTGCAATTTACTCTATTTTGTATTTTTAAAACAACATATATGTTGCATTTTTTAAAATATAAAGTCTAGAAGTACAAAGTTTAAGGAGTTATTTGTTTATTTTTTAAAGTTATTAAAAAGCATGAACACATATAAATTTGCACTTAACTCTATATTGTTTATTTAAAATTAAACTACTAAAGTTTTATTAACTACCTATTATTTTTTTAAGTTTTTGTTTTTAAAATTTTGACACATATTTTTATGTGTTTTTTTTCCACCAAATTATTCTATCATTTTTTTTAATTCTGATCAAATTGGATTTAATTTTAACTTTTTTTAACCAATTAGATCACACGATTTTGCCTACGTGTCAAAATCAAGCTTTAATTTGTTTGAAAACTCCAAAATAATGTAATTCTTTTATTATATAAAAGATAAGAAACTTTCACTAAGAATATAATTCATACGACATTAAATGCCTACTAGAAACGGTACCCAATTTAAGTGTCTTGTACATCTAACGGTAAAAATTGCTAATCAACCAATCTATCGAATGCATTATTTATCAAATCAGACGATTTTTTTATGTTTCATAGTTCTAATTAATTAAAAGAAATGCAGAATAATCTTATAAATGAGTTTTTTTATCCTATCGTGATACACACGAAGTTCTAAACCATTAGTCGTAAAGAAATGCAAATATCTAATTGAAATGGTCTGAATACACGAATCGTATTTGTTGGGATTAAAAGGCTTCTTGATGATCTTAGAGTTTCTAAAGATTTGTGTTACTGCTGCTAAGCTAAAGTTAGTACTACTGGTGAAGATTGAAGAAAATATTTTAAGTAGTTACTACTGCTTGTACACAGTTAATGTTGCTGGTGTATAAGTTACTACTGCTGATGTTAAAAGTTAATGATGCTAGTACAAAAGTTACAACTGCTCAAAGATTAAGACTGCTGAAAGAGTTTCTACTGTCAGAGAAAGGATAAAGACATAAGAAAGGATAAAGATTGTTTGGAGATCAAGATTACTTATGTGATAAGTATTAGTTATTTATAGAATAGATCATAGAGAATATTCTAAGTCTTAGGAATATATTGTAAATCGACTAGGACTCCTTGGTGTATAAAAGGAGGTCCTAGGGCATAGAGTTTGATGTATCTCATCTCATAATCTTTATAGTTCATAGCTTGAAGGTTTTGTAACCCTAATATTAGGAGATTATTCGTATTATTCTTAATAATATTGGAGCTTTTTTATGTTTGTTGAATTGTGTGTTCATAGAATTGTGTTCATAGAGTTACTGTTTCATTAAGAATTCTTTTTATTGTTTAAAGATTAGATTCCGCATAATCTTTAATATATTCAATAAAGTTTCAACTATAGTTGTGTTGGACTGATCTAGCATAACAAAACCTTAACAAGCATAAGGAATTAAAGATCTATTAAAGTAGGATCCACAAGTGGTATCAGAGCTTGTTGAGAAGCTTTGAATAAGAAGAACCTGTTTAAATACACAAGATCTCTTTGCTAGAAGATATGGATTCAGAATCTGCACATATGGTAGCTGCATCTAAAGTACCCATGCTCAAACCCGGTGAGTTTGAGTTATGGAGGATGATAATAGAATAGTACATCCAAATGATTGACTATGCTCTATGGGAGATCATAGAGGATGGTAACTCAGCCCCTAAAACAAAACTTGTTGAAGGTGTTGAGACTATCTTGCCTCCTACAATTGTTAAAGAAAAGGCTCAGAAAAGTATAGAGATGAAAGCCAGAAGCACTTTGATGATGGGCATTCCTAATGAACATTAGTTAAAGTTTAACTCAATCAAGAATGCGAAGTCGCTGCTGGAAGCTATTGAAAAGAGATTTGGGGGTAATGCTGCTATAAAGAAAACTCAAAGAAATCTCTTAAAGCAGCAGTATGAAAACTTCTCTGCTCCTAGCTCAGAGACCCTTGATCAAACTTTTGATAGGCTTCAAAAGCTTGTGAGTCAGCTGGAGATTTTGGGTGAAAAGCTTTCGCAAAAAGATGTGAACCAGAAGTTGTTAAGAAGTTTGTCACCATAATGGAACACATATGTTGTTGTGTGGAGGAATAAGCCTGAATTAGAGACAATGAGCATGGATGATCTCTACAACAATCTCAAAGTGTATAAACCAGAGGTCAAGGGGACATCAAGTTCAAGTACAAGCACACAAAACATGGCTTTTGTGTCATCTAACAACTCTGGTAGCACTAATGAAGCAGTTAATACTGCTAATGGAGTTTATGCTGTCTGCACTCAAGCTAATGCTGCTATTTCAACAAATGTTGACAACTTAAGTGATGTTGTGATATGTGTATTCTTTTCTAGTCAACCAAGTAATCCTCAACATGTAAATGAGGACTTACTATAACTCTATCCAGATGACTTGGAAGAGATGGATTTGAGGTGGCAGATGGCGAACACTAGAAGGATGTTTTCTGTGAATGGTACTAAGACCATTAGGTTTGATAAGTCCAAGGTGGAGTGTTATAATGACTTACAAAAGGGGACATTTACAATGGGAGTGTAGGGCTCCAAGGAGAACAGGGAAAGCTCAATAAGAAGTGTGCCATTAGAGACAACTACTTCCAATGCTTTGATATCATGTGATGGTCTTGGTGGATACTACTAGAGTGATCAGGCAGAGGAAGGACCCACTAACTATGCACTCATGGCTTACTCCTCTTCAAGTTCTGATTCTGAGGTATCTAATGACTCTACTTGTTCAAAATCATGTCTTGAAACTATTGAAGTGCTTAAATCTCATAATGAACAACTGTTAAAAGATTTAAAGAAATCTTAGTTAATGGCTTTAGCTTATAAGACAGGTTTAGAGTCTGTAGAAGAAAAACTTGTAGTTTATAAGAAAAATGAGTCTATTTATGAACAAGACATTAAGGAATTAAAACTTGAGATTCATTTAAGAGAAATAGCCATTACAGAACTTAGAAAGAAACTTGAAAAGGCTCAACAAGAAAAAGATAGCATTCAATTTAGTGTAAATAAGTTTGAGAATGCATCTAAAAGTTTAGATAATCTCATAGACAGTCAGATTGTAGATAACTGCAAGAAAGGTTTAGGCTATAATACAGTTCCACCTCCCTATACAGGAAATTTTATGCCTCCAACACCTGACTTGTTATTTACTAGTTTAGAAGAGTTTACAAGTGAGCCTGTAGTTATTAAGCCTATAGTTGAGAACAGTGAAGCTAAGGCTAGTAAAGCAAAGCCTAAAGCAGTTAGGAAGAATTATGGTGCTCCCATTATTGAGGATTAGGTGTCTGATAGTGAGGAAGAAGATGTGCCTCAGGCTAATATTGAAAAGAAAACAGCTAAGTCTAGTTTAGCTAAAATAAAGTTTATCAAACCTAAACAGCAAGAAAAGACTGCTAGGAAAACTGTTAATCATGTTAAGCAAAATAGGCAAAACACTCATACTCCTAGAGGCAATCAAAGAAACTAGAATAATATGATGTCTCAAAGATTAGGAAGTAATTTTGAGATGTTTAACAAATCTTGTTTTGTATGTGGAAGTTTTGATCACTTGCAGGTAGATTGTAAAAAAGTGAATCAAAAATAGTTTCAAAATACAAAACCTATTTGGAACAATGCTAATAGGGTGAATCATGAGAATTTTGCTAAAAAGACTCACCCCTGTGCTAAAAAGAACATGGTTCCAAGAGCAGTACTAATGAAGTTTGGCCTAGTATCAATAGATACTGCTAGACAAGTTAATACCGCTCACACAAAAACAACAGTGAATGGTACTAGTCCAATGTCAAATCTTTCTAAAATAGCACATTCAACTGTTAAGAGGCCCATTAATAAGAACACAACTTTTAAAAACAGTAATTTTAATCAAAGGGTTAATACTGTTAGAGGTAACAATGTTAATATTGCTAGGCCAAAAGTAGTAGTTAATGATGTTAAGGGAAATCATGTCAATGCTGTTAAGGCCTTAGCTTGTTGGGTTTGGAAACCGAAGACTAAAGTTTTAGACCATGTTTCTAAACACAACAGTGCATCAATCACCCTAAAGAAGTTTGATTATGTTGATGCACAAGGTAGATCCAATTCAGTGATGGCTTGGGTCCCCAAAAGAAACTAATTTTCTTAACTAATGTGCAGGGCAATCCACAAATGGATTTACAGGATCAAGGAGTGATTTGGTGAGTAAAAGAATTAAGAGAATTGGTGAGAATAAAAACAGATAGAAAGCTATGTGGAATAAAAACAGACATAGTGATTTGGTGAGTAAAAGAATTAAGAGAAGTGGTGAGTTGAAAAAACAGAAAGAGAGTTGAATATATTAAATACAGAAAAGCTGTTTGGAATGGAATTGGAATTAATGCTGGTGACTCAAAGTTACTGCTGCTAGGCATAACTTACTACTGCTGGTTGTAAGTTAATGCTGCTAGGCATAACTTACTGCTGAGTTACTACTGCTGGGTTACTTACTACTACTGGTTGAAAGTTAATGCTGCTAGGCATAACTTAGTACTGCCAGTTGAATGTTAATGTTGTTGAGGGTATTTTCATAAATACTTCTATTAAGGGTTTCAATCATTCATTTAATCAATTTCATTCAATCATATACTCTCTAATCACAAACCCTAACTCAATTTCATCATTCATCATCAAAACCCAACACAATGACGACCCTAAAGTTTTTTGATACTCACAACATGTTCGCGTTCTTGTCTAAACTCGTAGAAATTGAAGGGTTTGAACAAATTGTAGATTTCTTTAATGCACACCCTATTAAGCATGCATTAATGGATAATCCTACAATTTATACTTCATGTATTGAACAATTCTAGGCTACTGTCAAGGCAAAAACTGTCAATGAGGAAGTATAGTTACAAGCCCTAGTGGATAGAAAGAAGATAATCATAACTGAATCAACTATGAGAAGAGATCTTCAACTAGAAGATGCTGAAGGTGTTGAATGTCTACCCAATGCTACCATCTTTGAACAGCTTACACTGATGGGGTATGAGAAAATTTCTCAGAAGCTTACTTTCTATAAGGCATTCTTTTCCTCATAATGGAAATTTTTGATTCATACTATTTTACAATGCCTAAGTTCTAAGACTACTGCATGGAATAAGTTTAGTAGCACTATGGCATCTGCAATTATCTGTTTAGCTACAAACCAGAAGTTCAACTTTTGAAAGTACATTTTTGAAAGTATGGTGAAGAACTTGGATAATTCAAGAAATTTTTTAATGTATCCAAGGTTTATACAAGTCTTTTTAGATAACCAACTTGAGGGGATGCTACTCACAATAGAATATATATTGCACCCTCTCACACTAAGAAGATATTTAGAATATGAGAACGGTAGGGAAAGGTTTTTCTGGAAGGGAAACACCATTATTCCAAACAATGGAGGTACAAGATTAAGCCTAAATGGGTAAAGGTTCAGCAAATCATACTGATCCTCATCACACACCCAATTTTATTCAACCATCAACATCTCAACCTCAAAAGAAATAAAAACCTAGGAAGCCAAAGAGAAAGGACACTCAGATACCTCAGTCTAGTGGTCCTATAGACAATGTAGCAGATGAGGCTGTCAATGAGGAGATGGATGGCAGTTTGGAAAGGGCTGCCACTACTGCTACTAGCTTAGATACAGAGCAGGATAGGGGTAACATCAATAAGACCCAATCCAAGGCAACACCTAATGAAGCTGGTTCCCAAGGAACTACTTCAGGTGGTGGTCCTAGGTGCCAAGAAACCATGGGGGATACTATTGCTCAAACTAGGTTTGAGAATGTATCTAAAACATCCAATGATACACTACTCGCAAGAGGTAACACACTTCGAAGTGGTAAGGATAGTCTGAAACTTAATGAATTAATGGAACTATGTATAAATTTACAACAAAGGGTTCTTGATTTGGAGACTACAAAGACCACTCAAGCTAATAAGATTACAAGTTTGAAAAGGAGAGTCAAGAAGCTAGAGAGGAGGAATAAGTCAGGAACTCATGGGCTTAAAAGAATGTACAGAGTTGGTTCATCAAGAAAGGTAGAATCCTCTAAAGATGATTTGGGTGAAGAGGATGCATCCAAACAGGGGAGGATATTTGATATTGATGCTAATAAAGACATTTACTTGGTCAATGTTCACACTGATGAAGATATGTTTGGTGTTAATGACTTAGATGGAGATGAGGTAATTGTTGACAATGTAGATGTTGTTAAAACTGCTAAGGAAACAAGAAGTGTGGTTGAAGAAGTTACTACTGTTATTGAAAAGGCTAAGTTGGTTAGTGCTGCTGAAGAAACAGTTAATGTTGCTGCTACAACAGTTAGTACTGCCAATACAATTTCAGTTAGTGCTACTACAACTACAACTACAACAACTGTTATAACTGATGATGAGATTACCTTGGCTAAAGCACTTGCTGAACTGAAAAGTGCTAAACCACCAACTCAAGGCATAACAACTGCTGCTACAACAATTACAGCTGATAGCACAAGACCTAAGGCTAAAGGAATTGTTATTCATGAACAGGAGCAAGCATCTACACCAACAGTTTCTTCACAACAACCATCACAGCCAACTTAGCATCTACACCAACAGTGGTATCAAATCTTGTGAAGACACTCTGAATAAGAAGAATTTTATCAGATCTAGATCTCTTCCTACAATACAGAATGTCTGGTAAAGAACCTGCAACATAAATAGCACCAGTAGAATCTTCTCAAATGGTGTCTACGGTAAAACTTCCTATCCTCAAGAAGGGTGAATATACTCTTTGGAGCATGAGGATGGAGCAATATCTCACTAACACAGATTATTGTGTGTGGCAAGTAATCTTGAATGGTGATGGTCCTATATAAATAACAACTGATGAAAATGGTGTTGAAACTAAAGTACCTCCAACGACTGCTCAAGCACTATTAGCAAGGTAAAGAGAAAGAAAAGCTAAAATCATTCTACTTTTGACTATTCCTGATGAATATCAGCTAAGGTTCCATGCAATAAAGGATGCAAAGACTCTATGGGCCGCTATCAAAAGTAGTTTTGGTGGTAACATTGAATCTAAGAAGATGCAGAAGAATGTCTTAAAGCACCAATTTGAAAACTTTTCTGTATCTGACACAGAAGGCCTAGATAAAGCATATGATAGGTTTCAAAAACTTATCAGCCGACTAGAAGTTCATAGTGCAGCTGTTTCTAATGAAGATGCAAATCAAAAATTTTTAAGAGCTCTACCTTTATCATGGAACAATGTAGCCTTGATTATGAGGAACAAAGATGGTATAGATGATTTAGATATTGATGATCTATACAATAACCTAAAAGTGTTTGAAGCCGATATCAAAGGCTCCTCTAGATCATCTTTAAACTCTCAGAATGTGGCATTTCTCTCTGCAGAAGACACTAGCAGCAGTAATGAAGTTAATACTGCTAATGGTGTTTCTACTGCATCAGGCCATAATTCTCAGGGACAAGCCTATTCATCATCATATACTGATGATCTAATGTTCTCATTCTTTGCTAATCAGTCAAATAGTCCACAACTGGATGATGAAGACCTAGAGCAGATTGATCATGATGATTTGGAAGAAATAGACCTTAAATGGCAGGTGTCCATGCTCTCTATGAGGGTTAAGCAATTTATTAAGAAGACTAGAAAAAAGTTAATCTTCAATGGCAAAGAACATGTAGGTTTTGATAAAACTAAGGTTGAATGCTTTAACTGTCATAGAAGGGGCCATTTTGCAAGGGAATGTAGAGCACCAAGAAATCAAGGGAACATGAATGGAGATGCAGGGTATAGGAGCAGGGACAACACCAGAAGGACTGTACCAGTGGAGACCTCTGATGCATTGGTTGTTCAGGACAATGCTTTGATTGTCCAAGATGGACTGGGATATGACTGGAGTATATAGCTCAAGATGAACCAACTGAGTTTGCTCTCATGGCCTATACTGTAAACTCCTTAGGGTCTGACACAAAGGTACAATCTTGTTCCAAAAAGTGTGTAAAAACATATGAAAAACTTCAAAAAATAGTTTGATGAACAGAGACGAACTCTTAGTAAGGCTAATCTAGAAATGATAGCTTATCAATTAGGTCTAGAATCAGTAGAAGCTCAATTAGTTGTTCATCAGAAAAATGAAGTTGTCTATGAAGAAAAGATTGCAGTCTTAGAATTTAAAGTAAAAGACAAAAGTAATGCTGTCACTAGACTTAAAATTAGTTAGATGAAATCTTAAGAGAAAAAGATGATCTAAAAGTTAAACTAGAACAGTTTCAAACCTCTTCTAAAAACTTAAATAAACTGATTAATAGCCAATTAAGTTCTAAAGATAAAACTAGTCTAGGATATGGAGATCATTTGAATGAAAATGATTCAAGTGGTAGTGAATTGTATAATTGTATATTTGATAGTCGTTCAAGTGATGGAGATGAAAATCAAACAAATTATAGGTTCAAAAAGGATAATGGATATCATGTTGTTCCTCCTCCTTTAACTAGGAACTACATGCCTCTACTTGCTGACCTATCTTTTGTAGGATTGGATGATTCTGTTTATAGGCCTACAGTAAATAAGACTAGTGCTAGTGTGTCTCAAGTTGAAGTAAGTATCACTCCACCTAGCAATACTAGTGTAGAAATGCCTAGAGTTGAATCTGTTAGGCCTATTGGAGTTATCATTGAAGATTAGGTTAGTAATAATGAGGACATTTTTCAATCTAATGATTTGCAAGCAACAGACAAACCTAGTCTTAAAAAGATTAAGTTTACTAATGCTAGGAATGAATCTGTTAAACCTAAACAAAATGAAAAACCTAGGATGATCACTCAAAATCCTAAGGTAGATAGAAGAGATTGGAATAGGAAAATGAGTCAAAAACTGGGGTTAGCATTTGGGTTTACAAAGAAAGCTTGTTTTGTTTGTGGTAGTTACAGCTATATAATATGATTTTCATGAAAAGAGAATGGCTAAAAAGTATGTTTTAAAAAATATAGGAAAGAATACTGTTCAAAAAGAAATTAGACCAGTTTGGAATAGTTCTCAGAGTATAAATCATCAAAATAAATTTGTTCCATCTAGAGTCTTAAGAAGGTCTGGAAGAGTACCAGTTAGTACTGCCAAGCAAAGCTCTCTTAGAGCAACAGCATCAACAAGTATATTCAGACCAGTTAATATTCCTACCTATACAAATAGAGTGAATATTTAAAAATTAAGAACAAATGCTTTTCATAAGTCACATTCACCTATTAGAAGGCCTTTTCATAAATCAACAGCACCAAACACCAGTATTTCAAATGAAAAAGTTAATACTGTTAGAATAAAGGGTATTAATACTGTTGGGTAAACAGCAGTTAGTACTATTAAGGGTAATGGGGTCACTGCTGTTAAGGCATTAGCAGGTTATGCTTGGAGACCAAAAATGACTAATTTAAACAATGTCTCCAAAGACAATAGTGGCACATGGGTCTCAAAAAGAGTAAATTATATAGATCCACAAGACAAACTCAAGTCAGTTGTGGCTTGGGTCCCTAAGAGACACTGACTCTCTTACTTTTATGCAGGGAAATCCACAACAAGGATGTTCTAGGCATATGACATGGAACAAGGATTTCCTTACTGATTATCAAGAACTTGATGGAGGTTTTGTTGCTTTTGATAGAAGTGCTAGAGGTGGTAAGATAACAGGAAAAGGAAAGATAAAAATAGATAAGTTAGACTTTAAAGATGTGTTCTTTGCCAAAGAACTAAAGTTTAATCTTTTATCTGTCTCACAAATGTGTGACAAGAAAAACAGTGTTCTTTTCATTGAAACTGAATGTCTTGTTTTGTCTCCTGATTTTAAGCTACTTGATGAAATTTAAGTATTGCTTAGAGTTCCCAGGCAAAGCAATATGTACAGCTTTGATTTAAAAAATGTTGTTCCTTCTGAAGATTTAACTTGTTTGTTTGTAAAAGCCACAATTGATGAGTCTAAATTATGGCATAGGAGGCTGGGTCATGTGAATTTTTAAACAATGAATAAACTTGTGAAGGGAAATCTTGTAAGAGGTCTTCCTTCAAAGATTTTTGACAATGACCAAACTTGTGTTGCTTGTCAGAAGGGAAAGCAACACAAGGCTTCTAGTAAGGCCAAACTTATGAGCTCTATCAGCCAACCCTTACAAATGTTGCATATGGACTTATTTGGTCCAACATCTGTTAGGATTATCAACCATAAGACATATTGCCTTGTAGTGACTGATGACTTTAGCAGGTTTAGCTGGGTTTTCTTCTTAGCCTCTAAGGATGAGACAAGTGGGATTCTTAAGAAATTTATAACAAAAATAGAAAATTAATTAAACCATAAGGTTAAAGTAATCAAGTATGATAATGGGGCAGAATTCAAAAACAGGGAAATGAATGAATTTTGTAGATTCAAAGGGATAAAAAGGGAATTTAGTATTGCCTGAACTCCACAACAAAATGGAGTTGCTAAAAGAAAGAACAGGACTCTGATTGAGGCAGCTAGGACTATGCTAGCAGACTCACTTCTACCTACTGTCTTTTGGGTTGAAGCAGTTAATACTGCTTGTTATGTTCTGAATAGGGTTTTAGTGACCAAGCCTCATAACAAGACACTCTATGAACTTATAATTGGCAGACCACCAAGCATAAGTTTCATGAGACCTTTTGGATGTCCTGTTACTATCCTAAATACCCTATACCCTTTAGGCAAATTCGATAGGAAGGCTAAAGAAGGGTTTTTAGTGGGGTATTTTGTAAATAGCAAAGCTTTTAGAGTATTTAATTCTCAAACCAAAAAAGTTGAAGAGAATCTGCATGTAAACTTTCTTGAAAATAAACCAAATGTTGCAAGACAAGGACCTAACGGGCTTTTTGACATTGATTCCTTAACAAATTCTATGAATTATCAACCAGTTACTATAGGGAATCAAACTAACAAAAATGCAGGTTCACAAGAAGCTAATGGTAATACAGGTTTGAAGCAAAGTATTGATGCTGGACAATCTGAAGAAAAGAATGTATTAACTCAACAATATATTGTTTTCCCATTATGGTCTTCTATCTCTTCAAGCTACAAGAGCTCAAATGAAAATGATACAGCTGATGATTCTGCTGGTGAATCTCATGTACAAAAACCAGCAAGTGAGAATAAACAAGCCTTGAAGAATATTCTTGATAAGATGATGGATCAAGAGAAGGAGGCTACAAAGTAATCAGAAGCTGTTAGAAAATAGTTTAAAGCATAATGCAACAGGGAGATTTTTCAAGGGAAGGCTACTAAAGCCATCATTACTAATAGTTTTAATACGGTTAGCACACCAGTTAATGCTGCTAGTGCATTAAGAACTTCTAATGATGCTGGACCATCATATGTTCCTCTTGGTAGATCCTTTCCTCTTAATGTCAATGATCTTCCAGATGATCCTTTTATGCTTGATTTGGAGGATACTGCTGAAGTTTAAAATACTAGCATTTTTTGCAGTGCTTTTGATGATGAAGATTTGGACACTTACAATTCTCCTTTTGCTGATCAAGTTATGGGTGCAAAGGCTAATTTCAACAACATGGAACCTTCAACTATTGTCAGTCTTATTCCCACAACTAGAGTACACTTTATTCATCCTAAGGATCAAATAATTAGAGATCTAAAGTCAGCAATACAAACAAGGGGCATGTCAAAGAAGAATTCTAAAGAACATGCTATGATAAGCTACATCTAAAAACAGAAAAGAACAAATCACAAAGATTTCCAGAACTGCTTATTTGCATGTTTCCTCTCAGCCCTTAATGATAAAAGTTGGGTTGAAGCAATGCAAGAAGAGTTGCTTCAGTTCAAGATCCAGAAGGTTTGGACACTAGTTAACCTACCTTATGGAAAGAAGGCTATTGGTACAAAGTGGGTATATAGAAATAAGAAAGATGAAAGGGGTATAGTAGTCAGAAACAAAGCCGGACAGGTAGCATAAGGATACAAACAAGAAGAAGGCATTGATTATGATGAGGTGTTTTCTCCTGTTGCCAGGATTTAAGCAATCAGGTTATTTTTGGCCTATGTCTCATTCATGAATTTTGTTGTGTATCATATGGATGTTAAGAGTGCCTTTCTCTATGGTACTATTGAAGAGGAGGTATATGTGAGCCAACCTCTAGGTTTTGTGGATCTAGAATTTCCAGAAAAAGTTTACAAAGTATAGAAGGCCTTATATGCTCTACACCAAGCTCTTAGAGCTTGGTATGAGACTCTTTCTACTTATTTGCTGGATAATGGATTCTACAGAGGACAAATTGACAAGACTTTGTTCATAAAGAGAGTCAAAGGTGATATTCTACTGGTACAAGTATATATAGATGACATCATCTTTGGTTCCACTAAAAAGTTCTTGTGTACAGATTTTGAGCAAATAATGCACAAAAGGTTCAAGATGAGTTCAATGGGAGAGCTCACTTTCTTCTTGGGTTTACAAGTCAAATAGAAAGAGGATGGAATCTTCATTAATCAGGACAAGTATGTTGGTGAAATCTTGAAGAAATTTGGCTTTTCTATTGTAAGGACAGCCAATACTCCTATGGAAACCAATAAGGTTTTAACAAAAGATGAAGATGGTAAGGATGTTGATATCCATTTATACACGATTGGGTCATTGATGTACCTTACATCCTTCAGACCAAATATTATGTTCTCATTTTGTGCATGCTTAAGATTTCAAGTTCAACCAAAAGTTTCCCACTTAAATGCAGTAAAAAGGATCTTTAGATACCTAAAGGGTCGACCTAATTTAGGCCTTTGGTATCCTAAGGACTCTCCTTTTATATTGAAAGCTTTTTCAGATAGTGACTATGAAGGTGCCAGTTTGGATAGGAAATCCATAACAGGAGGTTGTCAATTTCTTGGTTCAAGGTTAATCTCTTGGCAATGTAAAAAGTAGACTGTAGTGACTAATTAAAGTACTAAAGCTGACTATATTGCTGCTTCTCACTGCTATGGTCAAGTGCTTTGGATCCAAAATTAAATGTTAGATTATAGATATAATTTTATGTAGACAAACATTCATGCTGATAAGGAGAGTGCCATTTGTGTTGTCAAGAATCCTATCTACCATTCTAAAACAAAGCATATAAAGATTCGGAATCATTTCATTAGAGACTCCTATCAGAAGAGATTGATAGAAATGGTAAAGATATACACTGATAATAATGTATCTTATTTGCTCATTAAAGCTTTTGATATGAGTAGATTTAATTTTCTGGTGGCAAGCATTTGTATGCTTAATCTGTAGCTCCATGATCTTAGGGGAGGTTAATGGTGTATAAGTGTAGCGGATTATACACAAGTACTATTTGGATTGAAGTTGGAAGGTAAACATGATTAGTTACTTAATATTGCTCGGCTTAACTTTCTCTATTTAAAGAAACTTTGTACTGCGGGTAGAAAAAGTTTATACTGCTAGGCTTGGTTAGTACTACTTAGTTGTCATGGGTGGATTGATGCTTGACATGGTTTAGACATGCTTTTTAGAAGAATTTGAAGCTTAATCTGATATCTCAAGATTTAGTACTGGTATGTTGTTTTGGTTAATAGTTCTTAACTTTTATTCATGGGCTATGCATAGATATAGATCCTCATGAATTCTCACTTGTCTATCTTGTTATTTCTCATGTACTTGTGCCAAATAGAGGCGTGTTAAGAACAAGTTCATACTGTTAGATTATTATTAATACTGACATGCTAATATTAGTACTATTTGTTACCGTTAATACTGTTGGTGCATAACCAAGCACCTGAGGGTGAAGGTTCAGAAACACCTCTTGAACCTCAACCAACACCCTCTACTTCACAAATAAATGTTTCTGAACTTCTAACAGAACCACTTCAAACTTAAACACCTATACCCATTTTTCAAAACTAAAGCTCACATTATGCAAATACTCCCACATCCATCTACAAATCAAAGACATAGAAAGACTCAAAACAGTAGGAGAACCAAAAAGGACACTAAGTTACCTCAGACTAGTGTACCTCAAGACCTTAAAGCAGATAAGGTTGTCCATACAGAGGGGGGTAATAGTGTGGAAAGGGCTATCACTACTGTTGCTAGCTTAGATGTAGCACAGGACAGTGATAACATAATTAGGACCCAGACGATGGCAATGCCTAATGTTGACATTCCTTAAAGAATGGATACAGGTGGCAGTCCTAGGCGCTAAGACACCATAGGGGTGCTCTTGCTCAGACTAAGTCTGAGAGAGTGCTTGAAAAGCCCAATGAACCACCTCTCTCAGAATGTCACACATCTGGAAGTGGGAAGGGCAGGATGGAACATCAATTTGAATTGACGGCTAATGTACCACTCATACCCTATGATTCACCTCTCCCAGGAGGTTACACACCTGGAAGTGATGAGGGTAGACTGCAACTACAAGAATTGATGACTATGTGTACAAAATTATTAAAACAGGTGCTTGACTTGGAAAAAGAGAAAGATGCTCAAGTTGTAGAGATCCTCAGACTAATGAAATGAGTCAAGAGATTAGAAATACAAAGGAAGTCAAGCAACTCATAACCAAGAAGGAGGAAATACAAACAGTGTGAATCTTTGGATGATGATTTAGATGAGGAGGATGCATCTAAACAAGGGAGGGGTAGTGACAAGATAAAGCCAATATGATGCAATTTCACACTCTGTTTATGGAAGGTACATCTATGAAGATTCATATGCTAGTAGAGAAAAAGTACCCACTGATTAAGAATTATTAGAGAAGATGATGACCTTGCAGTTAGAAGCTGAAGAAGAAAGTACTATGGCATTTGAGCTTATCAAGTTCATCAAATCAATGCTTGAAGAGTAGTAAAATGTTTGAATACATCCTCCTAATGACCGAGAAGCTTAAACTAAAGAAACTTGATGATTGACAAGTAAATATCAAGTTTAGGGGAGGATTGTTGGGAATTTTGAGTTACTACTGCCAGTACTACTTTACTACTGCTGGTTCAAGATTGATACTGCTGTTGAAGTTTAAAGAAAATAAACTAAGTCATTAGTACTGCTAGTTGTAATAGTTAGCACTGCCAGTACAAATGTTAGTACTGCCAGTATAGTTAGTACTGTTAGTTAATAGTTAGTGTTGTTAGTATTATATAGTTAGTACTGCTTATGTGATATGCATGAGATATATTAGGAATAGACATGCATGATCATTTAACGCGTTTTGTAAGCCCATTAGGGGTTTCCTTAGTGTATAAAAGGAACCCTATGACATAGTTAGATATATCAATCTTCACAGAAAACACATATCTCATAGTTAGATATATATTCAAGTTTAGTATTCATTGTTCTTTTTAGTATTGCAAGTTAGATTCCGCATAACTTGTAGTATTTACAATCATAGTTTCTCTTATAATTAGTTTGGATTTATCCAAGTTAACTAAGCTTTAACAAGCTAAGAAGATCTGTTTATTTGGGACTTTACAGATGATATATTATTGATCATATGAAGACCCCCGGTTCTATCACTTTCGATACTGCTTATCTGAAGTGGGGGATGTATTATTGTGTACAGGAGAAATGTAAAAAAATAAAAATAAATAAAAAGTGGTGCAACTATAAACTACTTTAGTGATATAACTCCTGATGTTGGTTACATGTTATAAAACCAACAAGTATAAAGGTGGTGCAACTATAAGCCACCTAGTGTTTTGGAGGATGGTGCAACTATAAGCCATCTAACGAGTAAAGAATAGGTTGGCATGCTTCGTAACATCTCAGTATTAGCTAACCCATCATGATGATATAATCAGATTTCCACACTGAAGGACTTAGACTATGGGTGGACAGCTGGTAATGGATACCTTAGATTTTTACTTGACTATTTGTTTTATGTTTTTATATTAACAACAACTACATGTGTATCCCATGTCTATCCTAACCCTTTTAACACCCTTTAAAACCATATTACCCCTGTTACCTTTAAGAATTATCTAGACCCTAATTCTAACTGGTGTAGATTTGTGTACTTTCCATGCTTATGATAGAATACATGCTATGATTGTGCAATTGAGCGATCACCCCAAAAATGAAACACTTAGACTAGTGAAGAGTTGAGTGATTTTTTATCCCCTTTTCGTGAGGGGTTTAGCTTTGATGTTTTCCAGCATAAGTGTTTTATAGATTTATTTCTTGGAGTTATATCCGAGAAATCTTTTTATGAAATGTTCTAACAGGTTCTACCTGAGTGCAAGCAGAAGTCAAATGGGGGGATATTTGATAACGTCAAATATTTAATACTTTTTAGTGTTAAATTACCCCCTAAATTACTTGAAAATGTTTCACTAATACTCGAAAACGAGATATTTTTTATCATTTTGTAGTTTTTAGGTGAAATTCCAGTAGTTGACAGGAAACAAGGGAACAAGGACTTAAAGTGCAAATATTCGAAGTCATTACGGCGTAACAACATAAATAGTTATGCCATAACATAAATTAAGAAAGTTATGATGATTCAGGACTACTTTATGGCATAACACCATATCTGGTTACGCCGTAACCATTTATATGGAAGGACATCCTACCCAAGATAGAGTCACAGCGTAACACACTTATTGGTTACGCTGTAACCATGAAGATCCATAAATATGGAAAGAAGATCAAGAGCTTACAGCATAATACCTATAATGGTTACGCCATAACAATGAAGACATCTAAATTATGTTAACTTATTGAAGGTTACGACGTAACACCAGGACTGGTTGTGCCGTAACAAGTATGCTTAATAATGGAAAGCCGTGTATGAGGTTACGGCGTAACACATAAATTGGTTACTCCGTAACCAAATCGAAGACTATAAATATAGGTTTAATTCATCTTTTAGAAGGATCCTTCTCCCTCCCATCTGAGGGGACGACTAGGACATCTCCTCAAGTCATTTTTCAGGACTCTCCAGCCTTTTAAGAAGGAAGAATCCGGTCCGGATCATCATCATCATACTAGTTTGGTTCGATTATCATGTTTTCATTACTATCATTAATTGACGATAATATTGATTGTATGAATATAGTTTTTGGCTAAGCTTATCTTATTAATTATCATTATGATTCATTTACTTCTTGCTAATTATGGTTATATGTTTGGTTATATTACTTGACCATAAGAATGCCAAATATAATGCTCGCTCACCATGACCAGTGGGACAAAATCCCTGTTACTATAAGGGCTGGGATTTGCGAGATAATTGAGGATTAGATGATCATTCAATCCTTGCTTTCACATTATGTAGAATAAGTGAATCATTAAGTTAATTAATAAGTAATTAGGACCGTATCTCCTTCTCATCTTTTGTACCTAGTTCATTTCAATTAAGTTTTATTCTTTTCATCAAAACAACTTTTTTAAATGTGACAACCAACTTAAACTTAGATTTGTAACCATCTTTTAGCTCTTGGGACGACCTCAGATTTACCAAAACTACACTACTCACGATCGGGTTCTCTACTTGTTAGTACGTTTGTAAGGTGAAACGAGTTTTATAAATTTAAAACTTGGTAAAATAATTATTTAAAAGAAAATACAAATCATGCGGCCACACACACATCTGATTAATCCTACGAGGGGCCAAGTGGTATCATTCTTCCACAATTAAAGGAACAAATTCTTTATTGACTATATGTGTCAAGTCATATGCTTCATAATCAATTTTGAAACTAGTCCTTATTATCTACCTTGTTGAGGATAACTTAAACTATCACAAGAAGGATTATCCACACATGCAAGACCTACTTGCATCTCAAGTCTAAGAATTTAGTAAATTAAAATCATTTACAGGATTCACATAATGACGCTGATCCATACTATGATAATCTTGTTAGTTAGATAAGTTCGATATGCATCCCATGAATATCTTATGTGTTTGGCGAACACATCCTTTAATATCCTAAAATATCACCAATCACTTATATTTATCTTTGTTTAACAATATTCCCATATTGTTGATCGACAATGGACTAATTTAGAATAATAAAAATTATTCACGGATTAAACATGCAAATATATTATACAATTTATATTAAATATAACAACATACTAAGTGTCATTATCATTAAATAAAAATTGTCTTAACATCCCTTATCCAAATACTAAAAAGATCAAATGCTTGATAATTCCAATTGACAAATCATGCCTCAAGATACGGCAATGATACTGTTGACAAGACACATATTTCATTAAATCCAACTAGCTTTTGATCTTTCAGAATTTTGACAACACTTATTTTAAGAATTCAATTAGCGAAGTTCTTGAATATCTATGATGATTGTTTGTTCGTGTACATACAAATATTGATACATTATCTTCCATAAGAAGACAAAGTATAGTGATATAAGGCCTAAAGATGAATTTGAAAGAGTGTTGTGGAGAGATTTAAAAGTCATGTTTGAACCAGACAAAAGAAGTGATGTATGGAGAATTTTACAAGGATACATGGTGACTGCTTGGAAGTTGATTGATTCATCTGGAGTTCACTTTGTAAGGTTTGATAATCTCCACATTTTTATGTTGGTTGAAAAGAGATATCCCCTCACACCAATAACCATCACCAATATGCTAAACAAGAAACTTCAAACTGATCATCAAAATGAGATGTGCTATCAGCTGCTAAAGCTTATGGTAAAGCAGCAAAAAGGTCAATGAAAGGTTTGAATGCATCTTCCTGAGTATGATGAAGACTTTTAAAGAAGAAACTTGAAGATTCAGAAGATGAACATCAAGTTTAGGGGAGGATTGTTGGGACTTAAAAGACTTCATGGATTCTTAAAAGTTACTACTGCTCAGGTACATAATGGAAATTATACTAAGTGGTTAGTACTGGTAGTATAATGTTACCACTGCTAGTTACTACTGTTAGTATAATTTAGTACTGATAGCATAAAGTTACTGCTGTTAGTTGAAGTTAAGACTGCTCAGTGTTGAAGACTAAAATATAAGCTAAGTAGTTAGTGCTGCTAGTAGTAAATGTTAAGACCACTAGTACAAGTTACTACTGTTAGTGTATATTAGTACTGCTAGTACTAGTGTTACTACTGCTTATATTTATTAGTGCTACTGGTGGAAGGATTATAACTGTTTGAAGACTTTCTACTGTTAAGAGGATAAAGATGAATTAAAAAGATAAAATTGTTTGGAGATCAAGAATACTTGTGAAGATAAGTATTAAGATATTTATGTACAAGAAATACATAATGTATTTATTTAGAAGATTACATTTATGTTTAAAAAAGATTAAGATATCTTAGGAATGTATTGTAAGCCGACTAGGACTCCTTAGTCTATAAAAGGAGGCTCTAGGGCATTAGTTGAGATATCTCAAAAACACAACACATCCACACAAATACACAGATCCAGAGATTAAGATTTTTGTAAGCTTCAAGGTTGTAAACCCTAGTACTAAGATAGAGTACTCGTTTTATTGATCTAATAATATTGAAGCATTTTGTTACATCTTGTGTTCATTCATTCTTACTGTTTCATTGATACTACTTCTAGAGTATTAAAGTGTAGATTCCGCATACACTTTAATATACATACAAAGTTTCGACAACAAGTTATTTTGGATTTATCCAAGGTAATTTAATCTTAGACAACCTAAGGAATCGATTTAGGTTTGGGATCAACAAGTGGTATCAGAGCTTGTGGTCTAAAACTTTGATCTAGAAGAAACTATCAAGAAGAATCCTTTACTCACAAGGAAGATATGGCTCTAATGACATTTTTAAACTCAGAGGTATACACTGATAAAACTTGCTCTAAAACTTGTCTAGAAAACTATGAAACTCTTAAGAAATAGTGTGATGATTTGCTTGTTAAGCTTAATGAATCTGAATTTAAAGCAACTACTTATAAAAGAGGTTTAGCAATAGTAGAAGCTCAACTAATCACATATAGGAAGAATGAGGTTCTTTTTAGTGAATAAGTTGCAGTTCTTAACAGAGATGTAGCTTGTAAAGACTATGAAATAAATGTGCTTAAGAGTGATTTTGAAAAAGTTAAGCAAGAAAAAGATGGCATTGATTTTAAAATTGAGAAATTTGATAAGGCCTCAAAAGACTTAGATTAGTTGTTAGGAAGTCAGATAACTGACAAAAGTAAAAAGGGTTTGGGGTATAGTGAAGTTCCTCCACCTCATCCTTTAATCTATAATAGACCTAACAAGCTTGATCTGTCTTATTCTGGTCTTGATGAATTCAAAGAGCCTGAGTTCAAAGGTTATGGTCCTGAGAAGAGTAAGCAAGAGTCTAATGTTGTTTGTGATAAAGAATCAGAAAATTCTAAGGAAAATTCTAATGAGTCTTTGGTAGAAGAACAAGTATCACAAGATAAAAGTGGATTTGTTGAATCTTCACCTAATGTTGATAAAGAAACTATTTTTCCTGTTAATAAAAAGGTAGAGTTCTCAAAACTAAAAAATCATGAAAAACCAGTTAAAAAGTCAGTTAGGTATGCAGAAATGTATAGATCGCAATCTCCTAGGGGGAATCAAAAGAATTGGAATGGACAGAAGTCCAATCAACTAGGAAAAGATTTTGTGATGTATAACAAGGCTTGCTATATATGTGAAAGTTTTAATCATTTACAGATTAATTGTCACAATCATCAAAGAAGAGGCATAGTATCTAAAAATAACTATAATTGGCTGGATGCCAAAAACACACACCCTAGTGTACTCAAGAATATGTCTCCCAAAGCAGTTTTGTTAAAAACTGTCCTCACACCACTTAATACTGTTAGGCTAGTTAATACTGCTCACCCCAAAATAGCAGTTCATAGTGCTAAATCAAAGACACATTTTTCAAAACAAGCACAATCAACTGCTAAGAGGCCCATTTATAAGCAAACAGCATTAGCTAGAAGATATGTGCATACAGTAAAGAGACATTATTATACTGGAAGGTATAATGCAGTTAATACTGCTAGGTCATATACAGGACAAGTTAATTCTGTTAGGGTAAGAGGGGTAAATGTTGTAAAGTCCTCAGCATATTGGGTTTGGAGACCTACCAAATCTAATGGTGCATCACTTGCTTTTAAAAGACACAACTACATTGATGCATGAGGCAGATCCAAGTCAGTAATGGCTTGGGTCCCTAAAGGAATCTAATTTCCTTATTATTTTGTACAGGGTAAGCCACAACATGATGATAAAGGATTTGTTAACAGTGGATGCTCAAGGCACATGACTGGGAACATAGCTTATCTCTCAAATTTCAAGGAATTTGATGGAGGTTATGTTGCATTTAGAGGAGGTGCATATGGTGGTAGAATTACTGGTAAAGGAACATTTAAGATTGATAATCTTGATTTTGAAGATGTATACTTTGTTAATGAGTTAAACTTCAATGTTTTTAGTGTCTCACAGATGTGTGACGAAAAGAACTATGTCCTTTTTACTGACACTGAATGTCTTGTCTTATCTCCAAATTTTAAGTTGCCTGATGAAAATTAAATACTTCTTAAAATTCCTAGAAAGGACAATATGTATAGTTTTGATATGAAGAACATTGTTCCTAAAAAGAGTTTGACTTGTCTTGTTGCAAAGGCTACATTAGATGAATCAATGCTCTAGCACAGAAGACTTGGTCATATTAAGTTAAAAAAAAAATAAGATTGTCAAGGATAATCTAGTAAGAGGATTGCCTACAAAACGTTTTGAAAATGACCAAACCTGTGTTGCTTGTCTTAAAGGGAAGCAACAATAGAGCTTCGTGTAAGTCCAAAGTTCTAATGCTCATTACTAAGCCTTTGTTTTATGCTATCATTATGGATATGTTTGGGTCCACCTTTGTATGACATAATGCATAAGAAGTATTCATAGTAGTCACTGAAGATTTATAGTAGAATTACATGGGTTTTTTTCTTTTAACATATAAGGATGGAAACATATAATCCTTAAGATACGTTAATCAAAGTAAATAGAAAACCTATAGATATAGAATAGTCAAATATTCAGATGTGATAAGGGAACGAGTTATAAGAAACAAGTTAATAGATGATTTTTGTAGATAAAAGGTATTAAGTATAGAATAGTAGTGTAGCTAGTGACTCCTTAGTAAAATGTGTAGCTGAGAGGAGGAATATGAACACGAATTGGAGGCTACTTAGAACAATGTTAGCTGACTTTAAGTTACCTATCACATTTTGGGCTGAAGCAGTTTCTACTACTTGTTATGTAGAGAATAGGGTCTTAGTAGTCAAGCCTCATAACAAAACACCTTATGAACTTTTTTAGAGGTTTTTAACCAGCTCTAAGTTTTATGAGACCATTTGGTCATGTTACTATTCTTAATACTTTGGACAGTTTAGGCAAGTTTGATGGCAAAAGTGATGAAGGTTTCTTTATAGGATATTCTTTGAGTAGTAAAGCTTTTAGGGTATACAACACTAGAACCAAGAGGTTAGAAGAAAACTTGCATATTGGGTTTTTAAAGAATAAGCCTATGATAGAAGGGACTGATCCAAAATGGCTGTTTGATATTGATTTTCTAACCCAATCTATGAACAATATACTAGTTACTGCAAGTACAGTTTCTATTGACTCTGCAGGTACATCAGAAGAAAACAGTCTAAATTGCATTGTCATGCCAATTTCGAAAGATACTTCATACTTTGATTCACCTAACAAGGATGTTGATAATGGTGAACCAAAATCTATTGATAATGCTCAAAAGCAGGTTGAAGATGGTCCAAATAATGAGAATGTTGAACAAGAAAGGTTTGCAGATGATAGCAGTACTAAAGATGTTAATGTTGTTGGGTAACATATTAATACTGCCAGTCCTGAAGTTAATACTAGTAGTCTTAAACTTAATGTTGTTGGCCTATCAGTTAATACTGCTTGTCCAAATGAACAAGATAGCACTGAAGAAGAACCAGAAGTTGATTTGGGGAACATTACAAATTCCTATATTGTTCCAACCACTCCCAATACAAGAATACATAAAGATCATCCAATTGACAATGTGATTGGTGAAGTGCAGTCAACTGTTCAGACAAGAAGAATGTCAAAACCTACTTCTGAACAAGGGTTTCTCAGTGATGTGTATGAGCAGAAAACACATGATACCCTAAATACTTGTTTATATGCTTGTTTCCTATCACAGATTGAACCAACAAGCATTGCTAAAGCTCTATCTGATTCATCCTGGGTGGAAGCAATGCAGGAAGAACTTCTGCAATTCAAACTTCAACAAGTTTGGATACTGGTGGATCTCCCTAATGGAAAGAAGGCCATTGGAACAAAATGGGTCTTCAGAAACAAGAAAGATGAAAGGGGAATTGTGATTAGGAATAAAGCAAGGTTAGTTGCACAGGGTCATAGACAAGAAGAAGGTATTGATTATGAAGAAGTGTTTGCTCCTGTGGCAAGAATTGAGGCAATAAGATTGTTTTTGGCCTATGCTTCTTTTATGGGTTTTCTGGTATATCAAATGGATGTAAAGAGTGCTTTCTTATATGGAACCATTGAGGAAGAAGTCTATGTTACTCAACCACCAGGATTTAAAGATCCTGACCATCCAGACAAAGTTTACAAGGTGGTCAAGGCACTTTATGGTTTGCATCAAGCACCAAGAGCATGGTATGAAACTTTGGCTAACTATCTTTTGAGCAATGGGTTTAAAAGGGGCAAGATAGATCAGACATTATTTATCAAGAAGCAAAAAGGAGATATTTTGCTTGTACAGGTCTATGTAGATGACATTATCTTTGGCTCAACAAACAAGGAGTTATGTACTGGTTTTGAGAAGCTAATGAAAGATAAGTTTCAGATGAGTTCTATGGGAGAACTAACTTTCTTTCTAGGATTACAAGTACAACAGAAGGAAGATGGAATATTTATCAGTCAGGACAAATATGTAGCTGAAATTTTGAAGAAATTCAACTACTCTGATGTGAAGTCTGCTTCAACTCCTGTTGATTTGGAAAAACCTTTGGTCAAGGATGGAGATGCTGATGATGTTGATGTACATCTCTATAGATCTATGATTGGGTCTTTGATGTATCTCACTGCATCTAGACCAGATATCATGTTTGCAGTATGTGCATGTGCTAGATTTCAAGTTACTCCTAAGACATCACATCTCTTAGCAGTCAAGAGGATTTTTAGATATTTGAAAGGCAAACCAACTTTAGGCCTTTGGTATTCTAGGGATTCTCCATTTGAACTGGTTGCTTATACTGATAGTGACTATGCTGGAGCAACTCTTGATAGGAAGTCTACAACTGAAGGTTGTCAGTTTTTGGGAAACAGGTTGATATCTTGGCAGTGTAAAAAGCAAACTGTGGTTTCCACTTCTACAACTGAAGCGGAATATGTGGCTACTGCCAGTTGCTGTGGACAAGTACTCTGGATTCAAAACCAATTGCTGGATTATGGGTACAATTTCATGAACACTATCATTAATATTGACAATAACAGTACTATCTGCATTATTGAAAATCCTGTTCAACATTAAAAAAAAACATATAAAGATTAGGAATCATTTTATAAGAGATTGCAACACTAAAAAGTTAATACAAGTGGTTAAAATTCATACTGATTTAAATGTTGCAGATCTTCTTACAAAAGGTTTTGATGCAGGCAGATTTCAATACTTGGTCTCAAGTATTGGAATGCTGAATCCTTAACTGTCTATATCTCTTTGTGTTTTTGTAAACGTTTTGTAAAGGATTAATATTGTTAGTTTTCTCAATTAATACTACTAAGTATAATTAAAACTGTTAGTTATACTTAAGACTATTTTGTTAAATCAGTTAGTTATAGTTAATGCTGTTCGACTTCAGTTAATACTGCTAGGCAGAAATTACTACTGCCAGGCAAATGTTAATGCTGTTAAGATGACATGGGGATCAAAGTTGCAACTGTTTCTAATTCTTATCACTTGAGGCATTGTTTGAGGGGAGGTTCCTTATTTCTACAACCAACAAGCATGGATGAAGAATAATACACTAGCTTGATGAACGCTGATAGATTGCTGCTTAGAGACTCCAATCAAAGGAAGAGAGGAATTGACAATTGAGGAAAGCAAAAATATTTATGGAACTGATGGAGGAAAAGAAGAAAAGCATTTGCTGCACTCAGAGACAAGAAAAGAGTTACCCCCTCTCACCAATTACCATCACCATATGGCTCAACAAGAAACTTCAAATGATCATCAAAATGTGATGTGATATCAACTGCTAAAGCTTATGGTGAATCAACAAAAGGTATTTGAAAGGTTTGAACTCATCTTCCTGCGTGTATGATGAAGACTTTTATAGAAGAAACTTGAAGGTTCAGAAGATGAAACTATCAGTTTAGGGGAGGATTGTTGGGTTTAAAAGGGACTTCATTGGAGTCTTGAAGTATATGCTGCTAAGGTACATAATGGAAATTTATGTCTAATGGTTAATTCATTGGTAGTATAACGTTACCACTACAAGTTACTACTATTAGTATAATTTAGTACTGATAGCATAAAGTTACTGATGTTAGTTGAAGTTAAGACTGCTTAGTGTTAAAGACTAAAAATATAAGGTAAGTAGTTAGTGCTGTTAGAGTAAAAGTTTAAGACTGCTAGTAAAAGTATACTGTGGGGGGTTGCTAGTGTATATTAGTACTGCTAGTACTAATGTTACTACTGCTTATGTTTATTAGTGCTGCTGGTGGAAGGATTACAATTGTTTGAAGACTTTCTACTGTCAAAAGGATAAAGACGTATTAAAGAGATAAAGATTGTTTGGAGAACAAGAATGCGTGTGAAATTAAGTGTTGAGATATTTATTACAAGATATACATTAATGTATTTATTTAGAGATTTCGTTTATGTTTAGAAAAGATTAAGTATCTTAGGAATGTATTGTAAGCGACTAGGACTAATGTGTTCTATAAAAGGAGGCTCTAGGGCATTAGTTGAGATATCACAAAAAACTCGCGACGTATCTTTATCAGTTTTCATAGTTATAAAGTTGATTGAGAAAAGTTCCCAAATAATAAGGTTGTAAACCCCCAGTTTAAGTTAAGAGTACTCATATTATTAATCTAATAATATTGGAGCGTTTGGTTATATCTTTGTTGTTCAAGATTATTGTTTCATTGATTTTACTTCTAGAGTATTAAGGTGTAGATTCCGCATACACTTTAATATACATACAAAGTTTCTACAACAAGTTATTTATGATTTATCAGGTAATTTAACTTAGACAACCTAATTATCGATCTAGATTTGGGTCAAAGGATGTATCAAAGTTTCAAGTTACCAACCAAAATTGAATCAGACCTTAAAGGTGTGAGTTTCTATGTTAATACAAAACTTGAAATTTTGGACACTTTGTGGTATTTTGCAAATTCGACTTACTTGAACTTATAATCAGTACCTCTAACCTACTTTATTAGAAACTAGACTCAATTATCTTTGAAACGATAGGTGGCACGACTTGTACGGATTTACGGTTAAATTTTTATGACCTTTTGAAGTTGATCAAATTTTTGTAAAGCGTACTGTAGAACCGGCTGGCCGGTTCTGTTCCTTGAATGGAACCGGCTTGTTATCGAACAGAACCGCCGGTCTGAACGAGTTTTCCAAAAACGCTTATTTTGACCCGACGAAAAGAGTCAACACTTGGTAGGCTTTAAGGTAAACTTACAGATTTTAGACCTCATTCAAGCTTGTATAACAACGATATTCAACAATTAAGACTTCTAAGAATAAAACAACGACATACTTTTCATATTAAGTTCCGCTTTTCGGATAGTTTGATACACGAATTGTACTCGGTTTTGAAAATCATTTGTTTTGAAAACTAGAGCCACATTGGTCTAATACCAATTGTGAAAAACGTAGAGGGAGGGGTAAATACGTTTTTGATTAAAATTTAAAAACTTTTGTATCAAATGACAGAACAATCGTGACTTGATAGGAAAGTACTAATAATAGACCACATGAATTATATCGAGTTAACAAGCATAAACATCAAGAAATAATAAGATTTTTATAAAGTAAATAAATAACGATATGTAAAGAGAAAGCAAACCGAATACGATGATTTATAGTGGTTCGGTCATGGAGCTCCTCTCCGCCCTACTCTACTCCTTGAGTACCCAACTCGAGAGTTACTTCACTAGATCAACATGTTCCCTTTTTGGCGGAGAAAAACCTTACACAATGTCGCTTACACTTTATCCGGTACTAAGCTAAATATCGAGTCCTAATCACCGGGAGAACCAACCCATTGTCACTTACACTTTATCCGGTACAAAGCTATATTACGGGTTCTTTCACAAAGGGTAGAACCAACCCCAAAACCCCGTTTTGTTTTAATAGCCCAACATAACAAACCTAGTGTTTTTATCGACAAACACATAAACCATCTTGTCTTTCCCAAATCAAATGGTACAAAAAATGTTACAATGAGGATACAAATGATGATTCATAACAAATGTGTCTAATGGTTATAAATGCCTAATTAAATTATCTTCCAATTGATGAGAAGCATTTATATGGTTGTAGATGATGAGATCTACTAATCTTGTGATCTTCATATGGTATGTTTGATGGTGGGATGGAAATGGGCAAGATCTTCAAGGCCTTGCTTTGGTAGGTTCATATAAGAGTATGCTTAGAACAAGATGTATGTTAGAAGTATTTAGATCACATGAGATTGAGGGTGGTTTAATGGACTAATAGAGAGAGAGAGATTAGTTGGTTAGAGAGAAGATTAGATGAGAAAGGTGTGTGAAAACATGAGAAATGGCTTGGTATTTATAGCCAAAAAGTTTACTGTATGCCGGTTCTGCCGGTGCTGTTGACAGAGGGCACCGGCTTGCAAAACTAAGGGCACCGGAATACAGTAACTAAATCCGGATTTTGATTTGCAAAATCTTGAGATATCTTGTGTAATCTTATGAGATTTTCCTTGGATTTGCTGCATTTGATTATATACTAAATGAAGTAATTAAATTAATAAGTGTAAGATGATTTTGTGTAAAGTTAGGGTTTAAAAAGATTTGTACACTTTTTCAAGTTGCATGTGCTTTTCTACAAAGTTGGGAGATAGTAAAGAAATCATGTTTTGAGATAATAAGAGGTTTGAGAAAAATGGTTTGTTATGTTTTGTCATTAATAAAACCTTAGCCTAAGTTGATTGTAAAACGTTTTGTTTACAACCGGTTTATTTGTATAAAAATACTTGTGAATGCAAAATGTGAAAAGAGGTTTGATCATAATGCAACATAACAAACATGTACGAACCTGTGTTGCAACATACGAGGAGTCGAGACATGGAGAGATGTTGATGTATGTTGAGACAAAATACGATTACGAGTAACTTATACATTTTACGTTATGTATTATAAGTTACGTGTTTGTCATCAACAAAACAAATGAGACTGTGTAGATTAAATATCGTAATATTTGCACTAACAGCCTCGAAGCCTCAAACTTTAGAGGAAGCCATTAACATAGCCCAAAGGCTAATAGATCAGGTAACAAAGAACACTCCGGTTCATGTATCAAGTGACCACAAACGAAAGTTTGACGACAGAAGAACTTTCAACAACAACAACAATTACCGCAACAACAACAACTACCGTAACACCAACACAAACAACCACTACAATAATCACCAACCATAACAGAACCGAAGGCAAGAAGCTGTCAAAGCTTATGCTGCCACTCCTGCTGAGAACAATAGGTATGCCGAAAACCTCCCATTATGTAGAAAATGTGATCTACATCACACAGGACTTTGTATTGTTAAGTGTAATACTTGCAACAAGGTGGGCCATTTGACCAAGAACTGCCAAAACAAGAGGCCAACCACTGGAAGTAATCAACTACTAGTGACTGTTATTTGTCATGCCTGTAGAGAAAAAGGGAATTATACAAATTAGTGCCGAAAGACCAACATCAATGCCCAGGGAAGAGCCTACATGCTAAGGGATAGGAAAGCTCATCAAGACCCAAACGTAGTTACGGGTATGTTTCTCCTAAACCAGCATTTAGATAGAGTATTATTTGATTCTGGAGCTGATAAAAGCTTCATATCCATATCTCTTACCTCTATGCTAAATATCCCGCCTATTACAATAGATACCTTTTACGATATCGAAATGGCTGACGGAAACCTAGTAAGCACAAACACCGTTATCCAGGGTTGCACCCTAACTTTGTTAAATTAACCTTTCGAAATTGATCTCATGCCAATTAAACTCGGTAGTTTTGACGTTGTCATTGGTATGGATTGGTTATCCAAGTATCATGCCAGAATTATCTGTGACGAGAAAGTCGTCCACATCCCAATCGACGGTGAAATTTTGATCATTCGAGGTGACCGAAGTAAGACCCGACTAAATCTCATATCCTGTATAAAAACCAAAAGGTATATATCCATGGGATGTCAAGTTTTCGTAGCCCAAGTAATGAAAAAGAAGCCAGACGAGAAACGACTAGATGATATCCCAGTAATCAAAGAATTCCCAGAAGTTTTTCCTGAAGATCTACCTGGCCTTCCTCCCATTCGCCAAGTAGAATTCCAAATCGATCTAATTCCCGGAGCAACACTTGTAGCCCGCGCACCTTATAGATTAGCTCCTTCAGAAATGCAGGAACTATCTAATCAACTTCAAGAATTATCAGACCGAGGTTTTATACGACCAAGTACTTCACCCTAGGGAGCTTTTGTCTTATTTGTTAAAAAGAAAGACGGGTCTTTCAGAATGTGTATCGATTACCGGGAGTTGAATAAACTTACTGTAAAGAATCGTTAGCCATTAGCCAGAATCGATGATTTATTCGACCAACTTCAAGGTTATAGTGTCTACTCAAAAATCGACCTAAGATTAGGTTATCATTAACTGAGAGTAAGGGATGAAGATATTCCTAAGACTGCTTTCAGAACAAGATACGGACACTATGAATTTCAAGTGATTCCATTTAGTTTAACTAACGCATCTGCTGTATTCATGGATCTCATAAATCATGTGTGTAAACCATATTTGGATAAATTTGTGATAGTGTTCATCGATGATATTCTCATCTACTCTCGTAACGAAGAAGAACACCCAAATCATCTGAGAATGATCTTAGAATTACTCAAGAAAGAGAAGTTGTATGCCAAGCTCTCCAAATGTGATTTCTGAATTTATATCGTGCAATTTCTTGGACACTTAATTGATAGTCAAGGACTTCATGTTGACCCCGCCAAGATTGAAGCAGTTAAGAACTGGGCATCTCCCACTACACCCACGGAAGTTCGTCAATTCTTAGGACTTTTCGGCTATTATCAGAGATTTATCAAATATTTTTCAAAGATTGCAAAATCTTTGACTAAATTAACCCAGAAAAACAAGAAGTATATTTGGGGTGAAGACCAAGAATCGGCTTTTCAACTGCTAAAACAGAAGCTATGTTATAACAACCCACAATTTTCATAAATGTAAATATCCATCTATTAAGTTAGGTGATGTACAATCTATCAGTTATATATGAACTCACCTTTTTTTAGGGAAATTTTTCGCTTTATTACATTACATTACTTACTTTGCCAATATCTCAATATGCAATATAACCTGCACAACTAAAGTTAACGGGCTCAGGCAACCTATCTATGGCAATCCTATCTTCATATATGTCAAGCAAACATCATAACATGTCAATTCAATATCATAATATCATTATTACAAGGTACATTACTCCTATAAGGTACCATTTGCAACATCATATCAAAACGAGCTTTAAACCATTATCGGATGCCCTAAACCCTAATCTCATGGAA
>BQNB010077220.1:0-28374 GCA_026074375.1 Tanacetum coccineum | reverse complement strand
CTTCAGAAAAAGTAAGAACGCCATATTGTTGGTAATCAAGAGATCCGAGAGAGTTTAGGTAAGTGGTAGGAGATGGGGTACTAGCACGAGAAGCACCGTCATCCTCATCCTTATCATCTTGGTGAGATGAAGATCTACGGTTATGATGGGCGAAGGTTGATGAGACAGAGTGACAGGCTTTTCCATGATCACTTCGGGGTTTTCAGGTTTGTTTTAAAGCGAGTTGACGCATGACATGATCAACGGGATTGTAAATGCCATTGTCAAGCTGAGGGTAGTGTTCCATAACATGTCAAAAGAGACGTGTCAAGAACATACCATAAGGAAGATGGGCTTTAGGAGTTGCTCATGCACTTTTAATTCTTTTGACAAAGAAATAGGCAAGATTATATTGTTGCTCGGCTAGAATACAATATAATATATGAGCAAGACAAGCTGGGAGATGGTCTCGGTGTCCTCCTAATCCTAACACATTCTCATAAATGAGTTCGTTCCATCTTTTCAAGTCTTGTCTAAGTTCTTTGGTTAGAACTTGATTTCGTGAAAGAATGACGTTTTTGTGTTTGATGGTGCGGTGAGGGTCAACACGTTGAAATTGAAGAAATTGATGAATTTCTTCAGGAGTAGGAAGGTCGGTATGATATGGTCCTTCAGTTTCTTAGGAGTATGCAAGAGAACTAAGATCCCATTGGTTTGTGAATACGGCTTGGCCATTGAATGGAATTATGAGGATTTGACCGAATTGTTGGAGGGAGAGAGTGATGAATTCGTTTTGAATCATGAAGGAGATAAGAATGACGCCAGAGTCATCTCTTTGAAGAGTGACTTGACTATAATAGTCTAGAATAAAATGAGGGACAATTGGCTCATTAATTTCGTAGAGACAATTGAGACGTATGTTAGAAAAACAACGATCGATGTGATCAGATGTGTAGTAAAGTTGATCAACAACTCTACCCTCATGAATGCATTGATCTTCGATAGGTTTGTAGAAGTGTGCGATAGTAGGAGAGATATCGGGTGTTTGGGATACTTTGGGAATGTAAGAACGGGTAAGAGAAGTATCACCAATTGTTGCTCGAGGCATGTTTGTCACCTAAACAAGACAACAACGAAATAAATTAAAAAAATAAAAATAATAAAAAAATAAAGTTTTGAAAAACGACAAATGTGGGACAAGGATTACTTCGACTATAAAAATAAAAACCTAAGAAGTAATCCATATGTTCCTTAATTTATTTTTGACTTAATCTAGGGTGTCGAAAAATATATATTAATTAATTATATATATTTCAACATCTAGGAAATGACCCAAACACTCCCTTATCAATACAAGACTTGACTAAAATTGTCGAAAGATATACGTTAAGTTATATATTACGTTTAAACTCTTTCCATGAATGTAATTACGTAACAGATTTGTGTCTTATTTTTTGAGCATTTAAATGGATTATAAGAGCCTAGCCTTCCATTTTCACGAATAGTTTATTAAGAGAACTTCTCGATGATGTTAAGAGATTCAAATAAAATGATTAAGTTTATCCAAACATTTGTTTAATTATGATCGGAGTCATAATATACTAGGGCACAATTGGCTATATCAGATTAAGCTTCTCGAAACCTTATCCCATCAAACCAAACCATAACTCCTTACATATTCATATTTTCATTGACTTCAAACGAAATTAACAAACACCAACACAAACTATATACATAAGACAAATAGTTTAAAAGTACGATACATATTCACGAAAGTGAACAAATTATTGAAACATAACATAACATGGAACTCATTTCAGATAATGAGCGTAGAAATATAGGACATGTTTTGTGACCTTTACGGTTTCTAAAGCCGGACTAACATGTTCTTCTTTTCACTTAGGAGGCTGGTTTTTCACGACTGTTTTTTCTGTCGTCTTGGATAAAATACTGAGTATAGCCGGTTTCTCTACCTTTGTCACCACTCCAGATGCATCTTTAGTATTCTAAAGGATGAATAAAAAGAAGATTGAGAATGTTAAATAAAAATACTACTCAAATATAAAAACTCACATTTAACTAACTTATAAAGACTCACAACTTTTTCACAAATAAACTTATGGAAATCGGTTAACACTCTCGATATAGCCTAGCGTTGTTTATCCATATTTTCAAGCATTAAAATTTGAACGTTTTAGTTACGATCATTTTTGCTGACACGTTCACAATTTAACACTTATTTTTATGATTGCCATAACCAAATATATAATATAACGATAATAACAGTATTTGTAGATAAGATTAACATATCTTTCAATTCCCTAAACCATAAGAAGATATATAGAGTACCTGAAAGCAACGACCTGGTGGGTTGGAGCAAGTCCTTCCCCTAGGACAACAAAAGCTCCCACCTCGACAACAAAAGAACCCTCCTTGACAACACGTTTGTCCACCATCACAGTTTACGGTTCCGCCACCACACTGAGCGTCGTTAACCGCTATGGATGAAACAAAGATGACCAAAAGAAGAAGAGTGAGTATGGAATTTGTGGCACCCATGGTATTGTTCAGTGAGTTGATGAATATTGAGGTATTTGGTACTTCATTATATAGACGTGTGAATGTCCAACTAACCAATGGCTTGAATGGCCAATAATATTGCAATATTATCTTGAATAGTGGAACTACCAATTAATTACGTATTGCATGAAACGATCTTCAACGTCAACGTCAATATTAATATCTTGCATGGTGGGAGTACGTATGATATCCCATCAGATATTCCATGAAATGAATTTGAATGGTGAAAGTACAGTACACTATATCGGTAATTATTGTAGCAAAATTCCCTTAAATGATGGAAATACGATAATGCAAATAATGAAGCGTTTGGAACATAATTAAGTGCGTAAAATTATTGTAATTTACTAAAAGGCCCAAAAAGTGATAAAACACACTCACTCAACAACTTCTTTCTACTAAAGTACAGTGTAAATATATGTTTGTGTGTGATTTTGTGTTGATGTTTATCTAATGCTTGATCTGTGTATGATATTGTTTTGTGGTTTACGCATGTGGAGATTTAAATATATAGGAAGATGGATGATAGATACGTATTGAGGCATAGTTGGATACTCGCGCATAGCGGCGGCGATAAAAATTGCTAACTCAACTCGCTTCGCAATTTCTTACCCGCTTAGAGAATTCGTTTGTTTGGGTTTCCGTAGCTTTCCCGCAACATCATATTAACATCATTCTCGCTTGTATAAAGACTCACACACTCTCTTGCCCAAAAGTTTATACTCCATCCGTCCCAATTTATTAGTCCACTTTTGACTTTTTAAAGTCTTTATTTTCTAACTTTGACCATAAATATTTTTGTTTGTGTTATAAAAATATATCAAAATGGATGTTGAATTAAAGATCATGAAATTTAAGAAAATACGGTGAATTTAGATCATAAAAAAAATAGACAAAAAGATATGTCAAATTGAAAATAAAGATGATATTTTATTTAAAAAGTGACACATGTCACTCTATGATGTGATTTTCTAAAATAAGATGGATGGTCATGATTGCACCTCCTTATTTTAATTTTGTAAATGTTTTATATAATAGTATAGAAGTATAGATATGAAGATATGAAAATACGAACATGTTTGGTCTGGTATATATGTCAATTTTGCACATAATTTGTTTTATTTTAGGGAAACTTAAAATGGATGATAAAAAAAAGACACATGAAGATATCGACATATGAAGATGATCTGTAAGAGCACAAGGCAAGAGGTTTATAGAGAAGGGTGATATGCAGGTGATGTGTGATCACCAAGCGTATAAACTTCCTCATTGAACACACTAGTTTATATGAGAATGTTTAAAAGTGGTATATAGGCTAATTAGTTTGGAGTTTTGTAGTTGTGTTTAAGATGTTGCAATTTGTATTAGAATGTCTGCTTAAAGATGGCTGCTCAAGCACAAGAAGAATTTATAGCCTTTGATCTAAGCAATTATGTGTCAACCAGGTTCATCTATGTAAATAAGTTTCAACTAAACAATATTTTATAGTCAAAATTATTTTAGTGAGAATTGAAAATATAAGGTGACAATATTTATTATAATCTATAGTTAGAGTTAAGTTCTAATTATTCTAACGCGAAGGGGACAGTAGCGTTGTATTGGTTTATGAATGATGTGATTGCGAATTTGTAAAATTGCAATAATGCAACAGGTTGTACGTAGTTGCCATCAACCCACTAATTTAGTTACAACAAATCGTTGCTAAGATTTTTGATGAAAAAATGGGTGGCTAGGATTGGTTCATTGGGTCTATGACAAATGTTGGGTCTATATTGAACTTTTGGCAATATTTTATAACATATCTTATATACTACACGTATACAAAACCAGATCTAACAACTCTAATCTCTTCCACATCACCTCTTCAACTACAATAAAATCAAATTCCTTTTATTTCTTCTTTGTTATAACCAAATATCACAAACACACTCAAAAACAACCCATGATTATCTATGTCTTCAATCAAAGCAGATAAAGAGTTTCTTCCCAAATTTATAAAAAAAAAACACAAACAAGATTCAAATGACTTTAGATGAATCATCACAACAGGAAATCTTGAAATCATGAACTTTTAACACAAAACCCAAAACAATATACTTATTCAAAAACCAAATCCACCATCACTCACAAGAACACACATACAAACACACTCACACGTCCAGATCTTGAGGCGACCTCAATTACTACCAGTGGTACGCCAGTAGCCATCTCCAATACCACGCTCGGAGACTTTGTCGGGGTGTTTGTTTGTGCGTGAGAGAATGTGTTTGTGCGTCTTTGACATACAATATGAAGGTAAGGCAGCGGTGGTGGTATTATAGATCAGTGGTTGTTTTTGTTGATTGTGTTGTACATAATGCAAAGAGAATGTGTTATAGATCAACGGTGGTGGTGTTATAAATCAATGGCTGTTGTTGATTGTGTTATGAGATGGGTTAATTTCGGATTATAAAAAGAATGTGTTTGTGTCACAAATCTGAATATTTGAGTAACTAGTATTGAATACTTCCTCCGTCCCTAAATAAGTGTCCACTATTGACTTTTTAAGTATTTTTTCATCAAACTATGACCTTAATTAATTTTTTTGTGTTATATATACTTAATGAAAATTATATCAATGAATATATATTTAAAACCCAATCTATTCATACATTTTGCATCAAAGTATTATATAACATTATAAGAAATAATTAAGGTCAAAGTTGCTAAAAAAATGATTTGAAAGGCATAAGTGGACATTTATTTAAGGACGGAAGGGTGTATTCACTTACTAGTTATCAAATATTCAGATTTGTGACTCACCACTTCTTTTTTTAATCGATATTAACCCATCTCATAACAAATCAACATCAGCCATTGATTTATATAACACCACCACCGTTGATCTATAACACATTCTCTTTGCATTATGTACAACACAATCAACAAAAACAACCACTGATCTATAATACCACCACCGCTGCCTTACCTTCATATTGTATGTCAAAAGAGCACAACACATTCTCTCACGCACAAACAAACACCCCGACAAAGTCTTCCGAGCGTGGTATGGAGATGGCTACTGGCGTACACTGGTAGTAATTGAGGTCGCCTCAGATTGGGGAACGGTGAGTCAAAGTGTGTTGTATGTGTGTTCTTGTGAGTGATGTGGATTTGGTTTTTTTGAATAAGTATATTGTTTTTTGGGTTTTGTGGTTAAAGTTCATTGATTTCAAGATTTTCCTGTTGTGATGATTCATCTAAAGTGTATTTTCGAATATTGTTGTGTTTTTTTTTTATAAATTTTGAGGAAGAAACTCTTTATCTGCTTTGATTGATAGTCTAGATAAATCATGGGTTGTTTTTGAGTGTGTTTGTGATATTTGGTTATAACAAAGAAGAAATAAAAGGAATTTGATTTTATTGTAGTTGAAGAGGTGATGTGGAAGAGATTAGAGTTGTTAGATCTGGTTTTGTATACGTGTAGTATATAAGATATGTTATAATAATATTGCCAAAAGTTCAATATAGACCCAACATTTGTCATAGACCCAATGAACCAATCACAGCCACTCATTTTTTCATCAAAAATAAAAAAACTCACTTTCCAGCCTTGACTTCGTAGCAACGATTTGTTGTAACTAAATTAGTGGTACTTGAGGCGAGTACATGATGATTTTTTAATATAAATTTAAGATAATTTGATGGCAACTACGTACAACCTGTTGCATTATTGCAATTTTACAAATTCGCAATCACATCATTCATAAACCAATACAACGCTACTGTCCCCTTCGCGTTAGAATAATTAGAACTTAACTCTAACTATAGATTCTAATAAATATTATCACCTTATATTTTCAATTCTCACTAAAATAATTTTGACTATAAAATATTGTTTAGTTGAAACTTATTTACATAGATGAACCTGGTTGACACATAATTGCTTAGATCAAAGGCTATAAATTCTTCTTGTGCTTGAGCAGCCATCTTTAAGCAGACATTCTAATACAAATTGCAACATCTTAAACACAACTACAAAACTCCAAACTAATTAGCCTATATACCACTTTTAAACATTCTCATATAAACTAGTGTGTTCAATGAGGAAGTTTATACGCTTGGTGATCACACATCACCTGCATATCACCCTTCTCTATAAACCTCTTGCCTTGTGCTCTTACAGATCATCTTCATATGTCTATATCTTCATGTGTCTTTTTTTTATCATCCATTTTAAGCTTCCCTAAAATAAAACAAATTATGTGCAAAATTGACATATATACCAGACCAAACATGTTCGTATTTTCATATCTTCATATCTATACTTCTATACTATTATATAAAGCATTTACAAAATTAAAATAAGGAGGTGCAATCATGACCATTCATCTTATTTTAGAAAATCACTTCATAGAGTGACATGTGTCACTTCTTAATGAAAATATCACATTTATTTTCAATTTGACTCATCTTTTTGTCTATTTTTTTATGATCTAAATTCACTTTATTCTCAAAAATTTCATCATCTTTAATTCAACATCCATTTTGATATATTTTTATAACACAAACAAAAATATTTATAGTCAAAGTTAGAAAATAAAGACTTTAAAAAGTCAAAAGTGGACTAATAAATTGGGAAGGAGGGAGTATATACTTTTGGGCAAGAGAGTGTGTGAGTCTTTATACAAACGAGAATGATGTTAATATGATGTTGCGGGAAAGCTACGGAAACCCAAACAAACGAATTCTCTAAGCGGGTAGGGAATTACGGAGCGAGTTGAGTTAGCAATTTTTATCGCCGCCGCTATACGCGATACGTATCTATCATCCATCTTCCTATATATTTAAATCTCCACATGCGTAAACCACAAAACAATATCATACACAGATCAAGCATTAGATAAACATCAACACAAAATCACACACAAACAAACATATATTTACACTGTAGTTTAGCAGAAAGAAGTTGTTGAGTGAGTGTGTTTTATCACTTTTTGGGCCTTTTAGTAAATTACAATAATTTTACGCACCTAATTATGTTCCAAACGCTTCATTATTTGCATTATCGTATTTCCATCATTTAAGGGAATTTTGCTACAATAATTACCGATATAGTGTACTGTACTTTCACCATTCAAATTCATTTCATGGAATATCTGATGGGATATCATACGTACTCCCACCATGCAAGATATTAATATTGACGTTGACGTTGAAGATCGTTTCATGCAATACGTAATTAATTGGTAGTTCCACTATTCAAGATAATATTGCAATATTATTGGCCATTCAAGCCATTGGTTAGTTGGACATTCAGACGTCTATATAATGAAGTACCAAATACCTCAATATTCATCAACTCACTGAACAATACCATGGGTGCCACAAATTCCATACTCACTCTTCTTCTTTTGGTCATCTTTGTTTCATCCATAGCGGTTAACGACGCTCAGTGTGGTGGCGGAACCGTAAACTGTGATGGTGGACAAACGTGTTGTCAAGGAGGGTTCTTTTGTTGTCGAGGTGGGAGCTTTTGTTGTCCTAGGGGAAGGACTTGCTCCAACCCACCAGGTCGTTGCTTTCAGGTACTCTATATATCTTCTTATGGTTTAGGGAATTGAAAGATATGTTAATCTTATCTACAAATACTGTTATTATCGTTATATTATATATTTGGTTATGGCAATCATAAAAATAAGTGTTAAATTGTGAACGTCGTGTCAGCAAAAATGAATCCCCTCCCCCCCCCCGTAACTATAACTTCAAATTGAATGCTTGAATATATGGATATACAACGCTAGCTTATATCGAGAGTATTACTAAAAAATACTACTAACACATTTAACTCTGATATTCCATAGTTTATTTGTGAAAAAGTTGTGAGTCTTTATAAGTTAGTTAAATGTGAGTTTTTATATTTGAGTAGTATTTTTATTTAACATTCTCAATCTTCTTTTTATTCATCCTTTAGAATACTAAAGATGCATCTGGAGTGGTGACAAAGGTAGAGAAACCGGCTATACTCAGTATTTTATCCAAGACGACAGAAAAAACAGTCGTGAAAAACCAGCCTCCTAAGTGAAAAGAAGAACATGTTAGTCCGGCTTTAGAAACCGTAAAGGTCACAAAACATGTCCTATATTTCTACGCTCATTATCTGAAATGAGTTCCATGTTATGTTATGTTTCAATAATTTGTTCACTTTCGTGAATATCGTACTTTTAAACTATTTGTCTTATGTAATAATAGTTTGTTGTTGGTGTTTGGTTAATTTCCGTTTGAAGTCAATGAAAATATGAATATGTAATACTCTCCCAAGGAGTTATAGTTTGGTTTGATGGGTTAAGGTTTCGAGAAGCTTAATCTGATATAGCCAATTGTGCCCTAGTTTATTATGACTCCGATCGTAATTAAACAAATGTTTGGATAAACTTAATCATTTTATTTGAATCTCTTAACATCATCGAGAAGTTCTCTTAATAAACTATTCGTGAAAATGGAAGGCTAGGCTCTTATAATCCATTTAAATGCTCAAAAAATAAGACACAAATCTGTTAATTACATTCATGGAAAGAGTTTAAACGTATCCCTTCTCGAGTAAATCAAAATCTGGGTTGTATCTGATTAAAGTTTTGGAGGAGTTGGAATGGAACAAGAACAATTCCGATTTAGATTGTGATTAGGATATTGGTAGATAACGAAGGCAGTTTAGAGGTGTGTTTTAGCTTCTTTTCGATGCCTAAAAATGTGATGTGGTTTTCTAAGGTTTCCTTAGTTGTAAATATTTAGCAACGGGTGGAAGTTTATCAAGGTGCTTGTGGTTTTAGGTCACTCGTGTGTTGTAGTCAATTTACTTATCTCGTTTATATTTTCTAACAACTTGATTATTTACTATTGAATAAATTTTAATTACCGTTAAACAAAAAAAATCGAAAGTGATAATAATTACTAGCCTACACAATCTTTGTACTTTTTAATTGCAAAAAAATTTATATAAATGGTTAATAAACTTCTTATATTGAACAAAACATCGAAGATTTATGGATGAGAGCGGGGTTGGATGACGGACATAGGGTACAGGGTTGAGGTTTCCAATAACGCGAGTGAGAGCCCAAGGTCCGAGAAGACGAGCGAGTGCAAAATTCTAATATAAGTATCCTAGTAATAAAGCAAAAACGCATCTGTTTAATAAATTGTCATTGTATTTTATTAGATAAGACATCTAGATTTTGTTAAAACGAAAACAAAATACAAGGAACATCACAATTTTACAAGAAACTTGAAAAGAAATTAAACACTGTAACACATTTGAGCAAGGCTTTGAAATAAGTAACCCCACAAATGTAATAAAAAGGATATTTTAAAAATGGTCATGGAACTACACGTACAGAACCGTAAGATCTAAATGCCATAACAAGAATGTCTATATATAGCATGTTGGAGTAAGTACTTACTGGGAGCCATGTCTCTTTCGTGTCACATGAAACCTAGAGGCCATTGCAAATCCATACAAGAATGTCGTGGAAAAGTTAATAGACAAAGATAATGTGAACTTTGGAAGTCAAGCGTAAAATGATAAAAACCAAAAATAAGTTAGAGATTTAAACATTTCTATTGGATATCTTATCAACTCACATTTTATTTTACACCTATAATTTCGGTCAAATTCACTCCATTGTATCCGTCTCTTTAGTTTTTTGTAAAGAGTTTTTGCGTGTCATGACTTGCATGTTAAATTACTTGTTAAGTCATTTTATAGTGTCGACGAATTTTATATTTAATTAAGAGATTTGCTATAGATTGCCCACTGGGAAATGATTAAGATAAATATAAACGGAAACTTAAACTTTATTTAATTAAAAATCATATTTATTTAAAGTAATTTGCATATTTATTTATTATGCATTAATTACATAACTACTTTAAATATGTAAAGAATATATTATTTAGGTTAATTTGTATGTTTATTTACTGTGCATTAATTACATAAGCATTGTTTTAACAATTGCCCAGTGAGCATTGTATAGCAAAACCCTTTAATTAATTCGGATTAAATCTGTAAAGACTCTGTTTCAACCAAAGGCAACCACACACATTAAGTTAACAAATAAAAATGTATACTTACCCATAACTCAAACCCTACAATGCCATTCTCATTAATTTATATTACTTGATTCATCAAAACTCATAATTCCAAACTATCAACACCGGTAAGTACCAAAGTGAGCAATTAAAAAAAGTATATTAGTATTTTGACATTAGCCCTTTAAAACCCTGAGGAGAGTATACAAGAACATAACATATGATACACCGCTATTTATTTTTTAGTTCTTAGAAGGTGAAATTTATATATTATTACACATTATATATTTTCACACAAATCAATAGATCAGTTTCCCATCGATAAACAAACATATATAAATGTAGAGAAGTAAACATACTATTATGTTTTATAAAATTTGTTTTGTTTAATAAACCAATTTTAAAAGTATAAATAAAAGATACGATATACATACATAAATAAAATAAATGACCTTAAATGAATGTCAACGAATGTATAATTGGATGTTCACGAACACAAATTAACGGACAATACTTTTTTCCACGTTTCTTAAGTTAACTAAACGTACGTAGAATATTTTCCATGTTTTTTCATTTAATAAATAAACGAACTTTTTACTCAACGATTCAACAGATGTTCACTAAATGTTCGATTCATTTACAACCCTAATCAAGATAATCTTAAACTATTAAAAAATTTTTGATGAACAATTGCATATTCTACGTGCCATGTACATTTCATAATCTAACAAACATGTCAATTTTCCTAGCCCACGTCGATCATATCTAATTCCACAACCGTATACTTGTATATGATAGGAATTAGAAAGTAGAAACCAGTTTCAGTAAATTTTTCAAGATTCATTTACGTAGCTGCTAAAGTATTTGCATCAAATTCCCGTGCTCATTTTTTTTCTCTCTGTCATTCATTCTAAACCATTATATATCTTACTTTATATCATTAGAAGTCCACATTTTTGATTTTATCAAATCAAAAAGTCTGCTAACACATCTATCTCTATCAGTATCCACATTTTTTATCAAATCAAAAAGTCTGCCAATTCCATTGGACATTAAAGTGTGTCCCGGTGCCTCATACTATGATAATGAAAATACGTATTGCTAGGAGCCTAGGAACAACATATTATTGACTTGGCGATAACCCTACTAGCAACGTTCAAGGCATAAGTTAAGTTTATATAAGGTACATAAAGTATATTCTCTTATTTCACAAATGTGAACGAACTTTTATATAATCCCATAACTAGTGAGGAATAAAATTAACACGGGCTTTATTAATGATATTTGTAATCCGATGCATATAAATTTATTTAATATATAATGATAATAATAGTGTGAAACAAAGTTTACTTATTTACAGAATGTTAGCTTTATAGTATATTATAATGAATCTAGAGTATATATTATATGTAAGCACTTATATTCCAAACACTTCATTGCCATTATCATATTTCCATCATTTAAAGTAATTTTGCTATAATGCCCACCATTCAAATATATTTCATGCAATAATTCATTGGTATATTGTACGTTCACCATTCAAATTTAGTCCATGCAATACTTTGGATATCATCCGTACTCTCACCGTGCAAGATATTATTAATATTGCTACATTGATGATGAGATCTGAAGAATCTATCATGCAATAAGTAATTAATTGGAGTTTCAACTCTTGAGATATATTGCAATTTTATTAGCCATTTAAGACAATGGTTAGTTGGACATTCAAACCTGTATAAATTGAAGTACCAAATACCTTAATATTTTTAAAGGGTTTAAACCCTGATAAATTTGTTACTCTAAAAAAACAATTAAATACAAAGGATATAGGTGAATCTCGCATATCAGCCTATTGTCTAGGCGAAAAGCATAGAGGAAGTCATTGCTAGTAGTAACGACTTACGGTCGCATATAAATTTAATTAATCCCTAACCATCATAAGGATTACCAACCAAACTATGAAAGAACACTAAAGACTCTATCAAATATGAACCTACCAGATTAATAACAAATGCTTTAGTCCTAGTTTGATCTTCGAAATAAGTGCCTTCAAATCATAACTATCTTACATGTCATAGTCTTCATAATCTAAGAAGCTTGCGTCATTTGCACCTCCATTGGCCATATATTAAGGAGTCTCATCATAAATATCATCAGTAGGACTCTCACTCTCATCCACGACCTTTTCCGAATCATTAACAATATTACATACCTTTTCAGCACATGAAGTAATCACATTCAGGATTATGTTTTCCATTTCCTTCAATGCATCATAACGAAATATCCTTAAGATCGCCCATCATAAATAACATCCGCATTACCTTTTGGCCATTTCCACCACATAATCAGCCCCCTCTGAAAACTCCATCCCCATGTGCACCTAGAACATCATCGTTAACAACGGACCTAAGGGCATCAAACGAGTTAGATGTACTTGCCTCTTGTCTAGTTGTTACATGGTTTTTTTTGTATCACTCGTGCTTGCCATTCTTCTTTGAAACAGGTATAAAAAAAACCACATGTTTAGATTTGGGCCCTAAACTAAAATTTAGACCCATATTTGTACACATCCGATCTTTCAGAAGCCTCTGCAGAATCCATCATTATCAGTAGTCATTTTGCTTCTTTGGTGTCAACAACACATGCTTTGGACATGTATCATTGTCCAGGGACCAAAGATCGTAAAACACACTTCACCCTAATCGAATAGGCACATCACCCTTACCTTCCAAAATTTGGAATAACAATGACCATGTTTTTCCTTAAAGCTCCCGAAGCAACACTAATATTGTTAATCCACCGCATAATAATAACCCACCTAAGATTGCATGCACATATTACTAAGTGTAAGAATCAAGAATAAAACGATTCCATGTCAGTAGCCAATGAACTCAATCCATCCTCAGGTAAAGGCCAACATTAGAATATAATGAATTTAAACTCCACACCAGAACAAAGCCAAAATTATTTCTTTCACAAACTAGCATTAGGCGTCATTTGATCCATATAACATGAATGGATTGAAATAAACCATGGACCATTCTCCTAACACAACGTTCATAAACTAACCCGTAGACCCGAATAAAACGTAAAAAAGAAAAGACGTTTCAAAATCATCATAGCACGAATAATACCATATTTCTTCCATGCATTCATGACATAATGTTCAACAACCGAAAATGCAACTCCCTTTCCCACAAAGTAACCAATACAAGCTGACTTCAAAACGCGAGTTAGCATTCCAAAACAAGACTACACAGGAATTTGAACTTCAGCCATGTCTTTAGGAGGTTTTCCCGAATTAAATGATCTAAAGTTACCTTATGTTTAACTAATTTATTATTGACCAGTTTAGCAAACGATATAGGGGTTATTTGTACAACCGATTCAACCACATAATTTGTACAATTTTCCTTCTCCAAAACAAATCCGTGAGTATTGAATTAGGAGTTTACCTTGTTCCTTGCAGCACCTAAGCTTTTATAAGCTTCTAGTGTGGCCTTGTCAATACCAGGAACACTCGACATAAATGGTTTCCCATCATCTCCCATTAATTCAAGCTTGCCTTGTGTTATTAGGCTTTCAATATCACGAATCTTATCAACCAAATTTGAATAATTTTGACTCAAATAATCGAGTAAATAGACGTTGAGTGATAACGCTTGTTTTGTACATGTTTTAGTAGCGTTATTCATATGTGCATGTTATTTGGTTGTATTTGTAAACATTTGGCCCTTAAAAGTATAAAAAGATGAATTTGGGTTTAGGTATAACTGAATAAAGAAAAGTAATAAAAAGATAAAGTAAAGATATCAAGTCATTAAAGAGTGCACGAACAAAGATTCCGCCCGATGAAAAGACCTCGGGAAGACCTTAAAATTAATCATCAAGAAATAATTACACCCGAGCATAACGAAAAAAGCGAAAGATGTTAAGAAGAAGAAAGAATTATAATCAATGAGCGTACAAAGCTTAAACCGAGAAGTCAAGAGTCTATGCGCAAGGAAAAGTAAGGTCGGGCCCAAGCCCAAGTCAAGCCGTGCTGGGCGCTTCGTCGAGCGAATGCTCAGTTTTGAAAGGCCGAGGAATAGCCCTTGGACGGGCCAGCCAAGCCACGGTCGCGCGGCCAAGTGCTATCTAAGCTGAAAAGGTGCATTGAAGAGGGTTTTAACACCCTTAATTAATAGAGGTCGATCATTTAACTCTCATTATGAGTTGAGGACATTTTTACCTATTACAAAGAGTAGAATTATGCATAAATATAAGGGTTAAAGCCTAAGAACTATAAGTGATCTCCCTTACAACATAATGAATTGATCATATTACTACTTTTCTCAAAAAGCTTAGAAAGAATTCTGCCATTTTAAGGATGCACAAGCGTGGGAAGTAAAAGTGTTGGGTATTATTATTTTGGTGTTTGAATATTGGGTTGATTAAGGCTGAGGAATCAGTGATTTCTCAATTTCTTACTTATTTATATTCGTACCGACTAGGTAACGTTCAAAGGATTCTTGTTATGATGTTGAACTATATATGTTTTGTGAAATTTTTAATGTTTTAAATAAATGAACTAGGAAGTAGAGTTTTCTAACTTGCGTGGAAATGAAGTGATTTAGTAAATGTGGTGTTTGGATGAGTTGTTTAATAATGAGAATGATGATTTCTTTATAAGTTTGTTTAAGCAATATAACATCTCTAAATTAACCAGTTGGTAAATTATAAAGGGATTTATAGGTCAAAAGGATTTCTCCTTATACTTTATTCTAAAACGGTTAGTGAACGAACATGTTTTGATTAATATGGTTGACAACCATAAAGATAACTAGTTGAAATAGATTTGTGAATGTTTAATCACGGGTGTAGGTTGAAAGGACCCATATGTACGAATTTGGTAATCATATTTTCCCACAAATGAATATTGATAACTTTGCTTTTAATAAAATTTTTTTTAACAAAACAACAAATGGCTTTTATTTAGAAAGGGTTCATATATCCGAACCAACATTTATGTATTTTCCATGATATGACCAATTGACTTGGTGAATGCATGCAAACGATTTATGTTTCATTAAACTCATGTTTCACCAAAACATATCCATTGCCACTACATGATAAGTAACTAATTCCCGCACAAGTACCTTATATTATTGTTTGTTGAATTCAACTTTTATAGGGTAATTAGGTGTGTGACTAGCTTATTACCTGTTTTTGTTATACTTACAAAAGTTAATCATTTCCCTTAGGATGACCTTTATTTCCATAAATACCTACTACACACGAACGGGTCATACTTACCCATATGAGTTGTTAATTAGGACCGATAATACGAAGATTAATAAAATTTAAAATTTGGGGTGATCCAAATCCAACGCATCATTGATGACACCAACAGGTTTCCTTCTAAATTGTTTTCTCAACCATACGTATCCAAGGTAAAGGAAAGTCATGCTCGTCACTTGGCGTGCCTTGTTTGTAAGCATGGTAGTTCTCAACTTTTAATCACATTGAGATGTTTATATTTTTTATTTTCTTGTGATATTCTATCCCCTCCCACTCAAATCTAAGAAACACCCATTTGCATAGCCTACTCACCACCATAATCATACATTTAGAGTGACCAACTTTTTGGTTTGCGATGAGCCCTACTGCCACGAATGGATTGCGGTTTAAAATTCAGCACAAGAACAAGATTACCAGACTAAACAACGATAGCCAATAATATATAACGAATACAGTCAGCGAAAAAAGAATCAATAGAAACGAAACCCTAAAAACAAGGAACAAACCCTAAAACAAAAAATGATCGGTTGCAAGAATTAATCCAAAGAGTAATTAAAGACAGACAACCAATATTTATAAAGGATTAGTAATCGTTATTAGAGTGAAAGTTCAAGGATCAATTGATTTAGGAGAGGATGAACAATCGCCTTTTTTGGGAGAGAAAACTATGGTTCACTAAATTATGTGAGACAAATACCTGAATATTCATCAACTCACTAACAATATTATGGGTGCCACAAATTTCATACTCACTCTTTTTCTTTTGGTCATCTTTGTTTCATCATTTGTGGTGGTTGGCAGAACGAAAATATGATTGAGGATATACGAATGTCAAGAAGGGTTCCATTAATCTCGAGGAGGAGCCGATGTGTCCTACTGAATGGACTCATTCTACCCCACCTATTTGAGCGATCAGAGTTCCTCTATATATAATCTTATTATTATCGTTGTATTATACTTTTGATTTTGGCAAACATAAAAAAATTGTGTTAGATTGTAAACGTGTAAGGAGAAATGACCGTAACTAAAGCATTTAAATTCTAACGCTTGGAAATATAGATAAACTATTGAAGGTTAATTTGATTCTTTGATTATTCTTCTCCAATACACAAGATATTTATAGATACAAATGGATATGCTTAAGCCCAATAACCACAATACAGCTAATAAAATAAATGTACAGCTAATGATGACTAGATAACTAATGTTTATCCAATCATCCTACTAATCATTATCTAATCATCAAAAAATATGTGTTGACTAATACGCCCCTGCAGTTGGAGCAGGAGGAGGATGGACGCTCAAACTGGACCAAAATTCTTCAAACAAAGCTGAGGGAAGTCCTTTGGTGAAAGATAATCATTCATACTGGTATGCGAGAAGGTACATTGGATAACCTCTACCATGGCGTTAACCATATCACAGACAAAGTGAATGTCGATCTCAATGTGTTTTGTCCATTGATGTTGAATAGGATTGGCAGATATATAAACGGCACTAATGTTATCACATCAGTCAATAGAGGATAATGTAACTCACAAAGTAGATTGTGAAGCCATGTAGTCTCTGCGACAACGTTAGCAACACCACGGTATTCAGCTTTGGCACTGGAGCGAGAGAGGGTATGTTGCGTTTAGCTGACAAAGACAAAAGATTATCACCTATAAAAACACAATAACCTGAAATAGACCTGCGTGTAGAGGGGCAACCCACCCAATTAGCATCAGTATAACCAACCAAAAAAGTAGTAGCGAAAGCATATAAGTAGAGACCAAAGTCCATAGTCCCTTGAACATATCACAAGATAGGATTGAGAGCAGCAAAGTGAGGCTCCCTCAGATCATGCATATAAAAGCAAACCTGAACTGCATAAGACAAATCTGGATGTGTAAATGTAAGATACTGTAGCCCCCCCCTGCAAGACTGCGATATAAAGTAGGATCCTGAACAGGAACACCGTCCGGACCCAGTTTAGACTCTATATCAATGGGTTTCCGAGAAGGATTACGATGAACCATATGAGCACGCTCAAGAAGCTGAAAAGCGTACTTCTCCTAAGATAAAAATAAACCTGTAGAATTGCGATTCGCAGAAATACCAAGGAAATAATTAAGTGGCACCAAGATCAGTCATGTCAAACTCATTATATAAGGAATCTATAATCTGCTATAGTAGTGCTGAAGAGGAGCCTGTAAAAATATGTCATCTACATAAATAAGAAGATAAGCAACCTGAGAACCCTGTCTACAAATAAAGAGAGAAGAATCGCAATGACTGTGATAATATCTGAACCATGTGTCATAACCTGCAAAATGCTAAAACGAAGCACGAAGTGCTTGTTTCAGTCCATATAAAGATTTCTGTAAATGACAAACATGGTTAGGGAACATAGCATCAACAAAACTGGGTGGTTAATACATGTAGACAGTCTCGGATAACTCACCATTAAGAAAAGCATTCTTAAACATCAAGTTGGTAAATCGGCCACTTACGAGACACGTCAAGGCTAAGAACTATGCGAATAGTGGCTGGTTTGACAACCGGTCTAAAAGTCTCATCAAAATCAACACCAAGTTGCTGACTACTACCGTTAGCAACCAAACGAGCCTATAACGACTCAAAGTCCCGTCAGCATGAAACTTATGCTTGAATAACCACATAGAGCGAACCATATTAATACCTACGGGCCTTGGTACAAGTAACCAAGTACTATTTTTAACCAACGCATTATACTTATCGTACATAACATTACGCCACTGGGAATCTTTTAAGTCGTCAGACGACTTTTTAGGAATAGGAGAAATCAAGAAAGTATTTAGAGTTAAGCGATCGATAGGTTTGACAATGCCTGATTGCGACCGTGTGATCATGGGATGAGTGCGGGGTGGTTCATTAACTGGGTTGGTATTGGTTTGTGGATTTGGTGGATCAAATATGGGAGTAATCAGGTTGTTTGTTAAATAGGCGTATGAAAGGTACTTCGTTTTGAATTGCAGTAGATGGTAAAAGGTTTAGAAGGTAGGTCGCCATATGAAGATGTTAATACAAATAATGTCTAAAAACGTATTTATATTTTTTGATCTCTCATTGTTTTGATAATAACAAAATGTAAAAACGTTTATGATAAAAATAAACGTTCACAAATTATTAAGTGTGAAATTTTATTTCTAAGATTAGTGATCACTTAAGACATGGATAAACAAAATCATTAAGCATGATTAGTGATCAAGAAAATATTTTTTTCTTAAACCTCACTTTTAATTCTACAAAAGTATTTTCTAAAAAATACATTTACAAAATATTTTCTAATTTAAAATTTGAATTTCAAATATTCTCTCCAAAACGGAAGCTTCTACACCAGATACAACATTCCCCACAAAAAGACAAAAAAGGGAGCGGAGTCTAGGTGGCGGCCCCTTATATATATGGGACCGCCGAGACCGCCACCAGTTACCGTTAGCTTTTCCTGTCTATAAATACTGGTCCACCCCTTGCTGAAAATCATTCCTCTTTGCATGAAATTTTTCAGTCTCTTCTTTCTCTCTCTAAAACTTATTTCTCTTACTAAAACTCTTGATCACTAACATACTTAGATCTTGTTTCAAGTGATCTAATCTCTTATTCTCATCTCTTCCCTCTCATTCAAGTGCAAGAGAAGAACACTCGTATTTGTCAAGAAACGAAGTGTTAATTAGTGATCTCTCCTCTTTTCTTCTAAGTAACAAACCTCTATTGTATTTATCTTGTGTATTTGTATGATTCGGATATTGTGTAGATCCGACTATGTAGATCTTGTGAGTGTTATATCTTGTGAAGTGGTAGATTGGTTCTAGCTAAGATTAGGTCTCGACATTTAGCTTAGTGTCGGAAAATAACGTAAGCGACGTGTAAACGGTTTTCTCCACCTAAAGGGAGCTTGTTGACATAGTGAAATCTCGAGTCGGATACTCGAGGAGTGGAATAGGGAGAAATGGTGCTTCGTAGCCGAACGACTATAAAATCTTGGTGTCCTGGTTTGGTCGTTTCTTTCCTTATCTCTTTATATTATTATTGTTGTTATCTAGTTTTAGTTTAGATAGTTATTTGCTTGTTTGTATTGTGAATTAGTTGAACCTATAACTCGGATCTAAACATTTTTGAAAGTAAACTTTTAAAACGTAAAACAAACGTGTAAACTATTCAACCCCCCCTCCTTCTAGTTTCTACAATTGGTATCAGGAACCAAGGTCACTCAAGATTTTTAAAATATGTTGTATTTTAAAGCTTGGATCGATCTATGGATTCTGACAAATATCTAGAAGGGCAATCTATACAAAGACCACCACTTTTTAAAATCGATAGTTTTATTTATTGGAAAAATAGATTCGAGACATATGTTAAATCAAAATATCTAGATCTTTGGCATGTTATTACTAACGGTGATTTTCAACCCATTATTTAAAATCAAGAAACCAAACTTGATGAGGTTTTCCCTTTTGAAAAACAAAGTGATGAACTTAAAAGAAGGCTTGCGAAAAATAATGAAGCCAAAATGGTTATTTACAATGCTTTGCCAAGAAAAGAATATAAAAGAATTTTTATGTGTAATACGGCAAAAGATATTTGGAAAACCTTGTTAATCACCCATCATGGTAATAATTAAGTTAAAGATAATAAGATCGACCTTTTGGTTCAACAATATGAACAATTCGTCATTTCCAAAGACGAATCTATAGATATTGCTTTTGCTAGATTTAATACTATTATTACTAGTCTAAAAGCTCTTGATGAAGGTTATTCTAGCAAGAACCATGTTAGGAAATTTCTTAGGACTCTACATCCTAAATGGAGAGCAAAAGTCACGGCAATTGAAGAGTCGAAAGACTTATCATCACTATCTCTTGATGAGTTCATTAGAAACCTCAAAGTCCATGAGATGATCATCCAGAAAGATTCCGTAATAGTCAAAGCTAAAGGAGAAAGGACATCTCTAGCTTTAAAGGCTAAAAAGGAATCTAGTGATGATGAGTGTTCGACTTCCGGAAGTGAAGACGAAGAATACGCCATGGCGGTAAGAGATTTCAAGAAGTTCTTCAAAAGAAGAGGAAGATTTGTTAGACAACCAAGGAACGATAAAAGGACCTTTCAAAGAAGCCGAGATGACAAAAACGGCAAGGGTGAAAGGAAGTGCTTTAGATGCGGTGATCCAAATCATCTTATTGGAGAATGTCTAAAGCCGCCGAGAGACAAGAACCAAAGAGCATTCGTTGGAGGTTCTTGGAGTAATAGCGGTGAAGAAGATGATGAGAAGGTCAATAATGAAGCATGTCTAGTAGCTCAAGAACCAAATGAGGTATGTTCCGAATCCTCTTACTTTAGTGATGAAAATTCATCAATAGATGATTTAGCTCTAGATAATGAATATGATAAACTATGCAAAATGAGCTTAAAGATAATCACTAAAAACAAAAGATTAAAAGCTACTAGAAATAGCTTAGAAAAGGAGATTAGAGAGTTAAAGGATAAATTGTCCACACTCGAGAAAAACAAAGGAGTTGATCTCGAATGCTCAATTTTCCAATCTCTTAAAATTGAGAACGGAAAACTTAAAGAAGAAGCTCTTAAACTAACCAAGTTTGAAAAGAGCCCACATTGCTTGAATGAAATGTTAAGTAATCAAAAACCCTCCTGATAAATTAGGTTTAGGGTTTAATTCATTTGAAGCATCATCTAGTGGAACTAAGGAAATAAAATTTGTAAAAGCTCAGAAAAAGGCGTTCTCTGATGGAGGTCCCATAAATATGGTCGGCCCCCAAAGTGAACAGGCGGCCCCCAAAATAATTATGGGACCGCCACCAGCTACGCCTGGATCTGAGAAAAGTGTGTCTTTTCAAAAATCTATTTTGGGTCCTAGACCAAAACACATAATTGTAAACAAAGTCAAAGTTCCCGTTGCTAGTGATAATGTAGTTAAACAATTTTACAAACCATTGTCAAAACCCGGAGTTGGATTTTCAAAACCAAACTTTAGATCAAAAACTCCACCACCTAGAAGAGTCAATACAAATTATCCTCGTGCTAAAACACCGCAACCAAAAAGGAACGTTGGTCGACAAAACCAACCTCATACAAAAACTTAAAGATTTATGAACCAAATGTCAAAGGAACATCAAGCTCAAGCACAAACACATAAAACGTAGCCTTTGTGTCCTCAAATAGCACCAACAGTACAAATGGAGCAGTTAATACTGCTCATGGTGCTACAACTGCTAGCACTTAATCTACTGCTGTTAACAACAATTGATAACTTGAGTGATGCTGTTATCTGTGCTTTCTTTGCAAGTCAACCAAACAGTCCACAACTTGACAATGAGGACTTGCAACAAATTCATCCTGATGATTTAGAAGAGATGGATTTAAGGTGGAAGATGGCTATGCTAACAATGAGGGAAAGGAGATTCTTGAAGAACACTAGAAGGAAGTTTTCTGTGAATGGCAATGAGACCATTGGGTTTGATAAGTCCAAGATAGAGTGTTACAACTGCCACAAAAGGGACACTTTACAAGGGAGTGTAGGGCTCCAAGGAACCAAGAAAATAAGAATAAGGAGAACACAAGAAAGGTTGTGCCAGTGGAGACAACTACTTCTAATGCCTTGATGTCTTGTGATGGTTCTGGTTATGATTGGAGTGATCAAGCAGAAGAAGGTCCAACTAACTTTGCGCTCATGGCTTACTCTTCTACAAGTTTTAACTCTAGGGTATCTACTGATTCAAACTGTTCATCATCTTGTTTGGAAAATATTAAAATTCTTAAAGAATAAAATGAACAATTGTTAAAAGACTTAAGGACATCTAAGTTAAATGCTATTACTTATAAAACAGGTTTAGAGTCTGTAGAAGCAAGACTTCTAGTTTATAAGAAAAATGAGTCTGTTTATGAGGAAGATATCAAGGTCTTAAAACATGAGATTCATTTAAGAGAAGTAGCCATTACAGAGCTAAGAAGGAAGTTAGAACTGGCTCAAAAACAAAAAGATGAAATTCAGCTAACAGTAGAAAATTTTGAGAATTCATCTAAAAACTTAAGCAAACTAATAAACTGTTGGATAGTTGATAAGTGCAAAACAGGTTTAGGGTATAATGCTATTCCACCTCCCTATACAGGATACTTTATGCCTCCAAAACCTAATTTGTCATTCTATGGTCTAAAAGAGTTTATGAATGAGCCTATAGTTAGTGAGCCTACAGCTAAGAAGCCTGTAGTTGAGACTAGTGAAGCTAAGACTAGTGCAAACAAGCCTAAAGCAGTTAGGAAGAATAATGATGCTCCAATTATTGAGGATTAGGTGTCTGATAGTAAGGAAGAAGATGTACCTCAGGCTAAGATTCAAAAGAAAACTGTTAAACCTAGTTTTGCTAAAATAGAGTTTGTTAAATCTAAAGAGCAAGTAAAATCTCTTAGGAAAACAACTGTTAAACAAGGTAATCAAAATATGCTGAACACACATAGTCCTAGAGGAAACCAAAGAAACTAGAATAATATGACATCTCAGAGACTATGAAGTAATTTTGAGATGTTTAACAAAGCTTTTTATGTGTGTGGAAGTTTTGATCACCTGCAGTATGATTGTAATAACCATCAGAGACAGTTTAATAATAAAAGATGGTAAAACCAGTATGGAACTATACTCAAAGGGTGAATCACCATAATTTTTCTAGAATGACTCACCCCCAGTCCTAAAAGGAACATGGTTCCAAACGCAGTATTAATGAGGTCTGGCTTAGTATCACTTACTACTGCTAGACCAGTTAATACTGCTCAACCCAGAACAACAGTAAATAGTGCAAGACCAATGACAAATGTTTTTAATAAAGCACATTCAACTATTAGAAGGCCCATTAACAATAAAATAGCAACTAAAAACAGTAATTTTAATCAGAGGGTTAATATTATTAAGGATAAAAATGTTAATACTGCTAGACTAAAAGCAGTAGTTAATACTGTTAGGCCAAAAGCAGTACTTAATGCTGTTAAGGGAAACCAGATTAATGCTATTAAGGCCTTAGCTTATTGGATTTGGAAACCAAAGACTAAAGTAATAGATCATGTTTCTAAACACGACAGTGCATCAACCATCCTAAAAAGGTTTGATTATATTGATGCACAAGGCAGATCCAAGTCAATGATGGTTTGGGTCCCCAAAAGAGACTGATTTTCTTACCTTTTGTGCAAGGCAATCCGTCTTATCTTACAGACTATGATAGAGATTGATAGGAGGATATCACCCCTTTGGAGTAACCCCCAAAGGAGGGAAAATCACCAACAAAGGTACAATCAAAACTGGTAATTTAGATTTTGAGAATGTGTATTTTGTAAAAGAGTTAAAGTTTAACCGCTTTAGTGTCTCACAAATGTGTGACAAAAAGAATAATGTTCTCTTTAATGACACTAAATGTATTGTTTTATCTCCAAACTTTAAGTTAACCGATGAAAGTCAAGTTTTACTTAAAGTTCCTAGAAAGAACAATATGTATAGTGTTGATTTAAAGAATATTGTTCTTAAAGGAGGTCTAACTTGTCTCTTTGCAAAACCAACATTTGATGATTATGAACTTTGGCATAGGAGGCTTGGACACATAAATTTCAAAACTATGAATAAACTAGTTAAGGGAAATCTTGTAAGAGGATTACCTTTAAATCTTTTTGAAAATAATCAAATCTGTGTTGCTTGTCAAAAGGGAAAGCAACATAGAGCTTCTTGTAAGTCCAAAACAATAAGTTCAATCAGCCAACCTTTGCATATGTTGCACATGGATTTGTTTGGTCTAACATTTGTAAAAAGCTTAATGAAAAAGATGTATTACCTAGTTGTCACAGATGATTACAGTAGGTTTAGTTGGGTTTTCTTTCTAGCTACTAAAGATGAGACTAGTGGCATACTTAAGTCCTTTATAACTAGAGTAGAAAATCTAATAGATCAAAGGGTTAAGGCAATTAGGTGTGGCAATGGAACTGAGTTCAAGAATAAGGAGATGAATCAGTTTTGTGAGAGAAAAGGTATTAAGAGAGAATTTAGTGTAGCTAGAACTCCTTAACAAAATGGAGTAGCTAAGAGGAAAAATAGAACACTAATTGAGGCTGCTAGGACAATGCTAGCTGATTCTAAGCTACCTACTACTTTTTTGGGCTAAAGTTGTTAATAGTGCTTGCTATGTGCAAAATAAGGTATTAGTAACTAAGCCTCATAACAAGACCCCTTAGAACTTTTCCATGTAGAAAAAACCAGCTTATGGTTTATGAAACCATTTAGTGTCCTGTTATAATTTCTCAATGGCCCATAGATCATTTAAGGCAAGTTTGATGGAAAGGCTGATGAAGGATTGTTTGTTCGGTACCAATCAATAGTAAACTCATTTAATTATTCAACAGTATAATACTAGATAAGTTGAATAGACTTTTGCATGTCAAAAGATTACATTCTGCTACCATGTGGCCATGCTGATCCACCATTCTCTCCAATTCAAAAAGTTCTCAAGATGATGGATCCAAACCTTTAAGTGATGATGAGAAAAAGGAAGGTGGTGATTCAAGTAAAGATAGTGAAAGTAATGATCAAGAGGAGGAGGATAATGTTAACAACACTAACACTGTTAATGCTGCTAGCACAAATGAAGTTAATGTTGTTGGTGAAAAAACAAGCATTAAACTTCCAGATGATCCAAATATGCCTGAATTGGAAGATATTGTTTATTCAGATGATGATGAAGATGTTGGTGCAGAGGCTGACATGGATAATTTGGATGCATTTATACCTGTCAGTCCTATTCTAACTACAAGAATACACAAAGATCATCCAGTTGAACAAATTATTAAAGACTTGAATTCAGCACCTCAAACAAGAAGAATGACAAAGAATTTAGAAGAACATGGTTTGTTTAGTTATGTTCAACAAAGAACAAACCATAAAGACTTTCAAAATTGCTTGTTTGCTTACTTTTTATCACAAGAAGAACCCAAAAAGGTAATTCATGCATTGAAGGATCCAAGCTGGATAAAAGCTATGCAGGATGAGCTTCTACAATTTAAGTTACAAGAAGTTTGGACTTTGGTGGATTTACCAAATGAAAAAAGGGCTATTAGGACTAAATGGGTTTTCAAAAATAAAAAGGATGAAAGAGGAATTGTGATTAAAAATAAAGCAAGATTGGCTGCTCAAAGGTACACACAAGAATAAGGGATTGACTATGATGAAGTGTAGGTTCCATGATCATTCATACAAACCTTAACAATGATGTGTAGAATCAAGATGCAGGAAAATAAAACTTTATTGATAATTGAAAGAAAACCTTTTTGGTGGCTAGAAACCTAACAATATTATAATGACTAGCTAACCTAATTTTGACTAAACTAGGTGACAAAATAAGGCAAAGAAGCTGAAATGGAAATGAGGGATAAAGAAACAGCTGAAAAGCTGAACTTTCAAAGTCTGATTGAAAGTCATCCAGATAAAAGGAAAGTAGGCTAGTTTGATGCTATACCTTTAGCTACTAAGCCTCCAAGCATTGTTGACTGGAAGATCCTTAAAGAAGGAAAGATCAGCTACTATCAAATTATAAGAGCTGATGGAAGTTCAAAGAGGTACTCAGCCTTTATTCAGATGCTTAGAAGCTTTGACAGGGAAGATTTGGAAACTCTGTGGAAATTGGTAAAAGGCAAAGGCATATGGGTATAACAAAGGCCAGAAGAGAGAGGCTTGTGAGAGAGTGTTAAGGGGTGATCTAAAGACAAATGTTATTTGAACTCATGTATAATAAACGGGAGAGGAATTTACAAGGAAACAAAGTGTTGGTTTGGAAGCTATTTGATTCTTGTGGAGTACACTTTGTGAGGTTTCAAAGTCTGCATGTCTTTATGTTGGTAGAGAAGAGATATCCCCTTACACCTGCTACAATCACAGATATGCTGAATAAGAAGCTGCAAGCTGATCATTGGAATGAAATGTGTTATCAGCTTCTTAAGCTCATTACAAAGCAACTCAAGAATTAATGAAGTGTTTGGAAGTATCCTCCTGGTAATTAATGAAGCTTTTAATGAAGAAACTTAATGATTTTGAAATACATACTTCAAATATTAAGGGAGGATTGTTGGGATTAAAATACTTCTTGATGATCTTAGAGTTACTGCTGCTAAGTTAATGCTGCTGGTGTATAAGTTACTACTGCTAGTGTTCAGAGTTAATGCTGCTGGTATAAAGATACAATTGCTGAAAGATTACAATTGCTGAAAGATTACAACTGCTGAAAGGATAAAGACTGCTCAGAAAAGATAAAGATTGCTTAAAGATCAAGATTACTTAGTTGATAAGGATTGTTATTTATAGAATAGATCTTTAAGAATATTCTAAGTTTTTGTAATATATTGTAAATCGACTAGGACTCCTTGTATAAAAGAAGGTCCTATGGCATAGAGTTTATCATCAGAATCATATTAGATAAGAAATTTAGCTTAGAAGATTCTAAACCAATGAAAACCCCCATGTCCTCGGATACTAAACTCACGAAAGATGAAGAACATGAGTCGGTAGATAATACCAAGTATCAAGGCATGATAGGTAGTTTACTCTACCTAACGGCAAGTAGGCCTGATATCATGTTTAGTGTCTGCCTTTGTGCACGCTTCCAAGAGGCTCCCAAAACCTCTCATCTTGAAGCGGTTAAGCGTATCTTCCGATACATTAAAGGAACTACGCACTTAGGATTATGGTATCCTAAGGGGACCGACATAGAAACCGTAGTATATGCCGACTTTGATCATGCGGAAGATTATGTGGACAGAAAGAGAACTAGCGGTATTTGTACGTTCGTGGGGTGTTGTTTAACATCTTGGTTCTCGAAGAAACAAACCGCTCTTGCTATATCCACTATTGAAGCTGAATACGTAAGCGCTGGAAAGGCATGTCAACAAGCACTATAGATGAAACAAGCTCTTATCGACTACGACATTCGACTACGACATATGTCACCACTTTCTTCGTTATAATGTCCAGAAAGGACATATCTCTATCGAAAAAGTGTCGTCCGTCGATAATATCGCCGACATTATCACTAAACCCCTTAAACATAAATCGTTTAACTATCTACGTCTTGGTTTAGGAATGATGGAACACATTCCATAAATCACCTCTCTTTTCTTCTGTCTCGATTCTAGTCCATGTTCCACTATGTGTCGTGTCAACTTAAATACTTCGTCTGAAGTACTTTAAAGCATTTTTAATTCGCAAAATCCAAATTAAAATGTCACTCCTTCAGTAAAATTTTTGAGTCAAAAACCATCTGCTGATGGCGGCCCCCATATCTAGGGTGGCCCCCTAATTTAATCAGGCGACCCCCAGATTGATATGGGACCGCCACCAAACGAACACAAAAGTCTGTCACCCTCATTTTTCTAAAACACAAAAACAAACACCCCCTCTCTTCAGCCATTGACGAA
>BQNB010077219.1:0-30910 GCA_026074375.1 Tanacetum coccineum | reverse complement strand
TCGAACAGACCGTGTCTAGCTAAATGGTTGATTGCACCAAAGTTCAGATGAGATAAACGTCGGTGCCATAGCCATGACTTAGTCTTTGAGGCCTTTGACAAGAGACATATGGGAGAGGACGCCATCATATCTCTAAAAGACAGAGTATACAGATTGTTGCTTCAAGATCCAGTCAATAGATCAACACCTTCTAGATTACGAATGAAGCAGGTGTGTTGACGAAAAGCAACTTCATGGTTCGAATCATAGAATTTCCCCACGGAGAATAAGTTATGTCCAAGTCCTTCAACGTAGTAAACCCTTGAGATCGTAACATTCCCAATCTGATAATCACCATATCCCAATATCTTTGCCACGTGATCATTTCCATATTTGACAATACCCAAAAATTTATTGACGAAATTGGTGAGCTGAGAGCGATCTCCGGTCATATGCTTGGAGCAGCCAGAGTCCAAATACCAGGGAATAATTTGGACGAACTGCATTCATCAAGAGAAGAACACGAAACATCGGAAACTATGGATCCCCAAGATTTACTAGGTTCCTTTTTGTTAGCAGGTAAAGATTTAATATTCTTAGGTTTGCTAACGGGAACATTAGTTTTAGATTTCTTAGGTTTCCTTGAGTAAACCAATGTTACCACAGGCTTAGGTGTATCACTTTCTAGAGCAGTTGGTTTCCTAAGGGGCACTTCAGTAGTTGTGGTTATCCTAGTTAAAGGGCACACATTTTCTACTATAGTGAAGGTCCGACCAGTAGGTCTCCAAGGGTATCCAATATTTGTGAACACTTTTCCTGTTGGTTTCCAAACTTTTCTCTTTGAATTTTTCTTAACAGATTTAGATTTAGTACGAGCGTTCACATCATTGATAAAATCAAGAACACACAAATCATGATTATCAAAAAGCATGCAACCATTACACTTAACATATAAATGTTCAGAATTCTAGTATGTGCTTAAATATACATACCTTTTACCTAATAAAACGACCCTAAATGACCTAAAACAGATGAAAAATATAGTGTATATGTGTGTTTTGGTTATCATGTTGTGCGGGTAACGGATATCCGCAAAAGGACAAAAAAACAAGCCAAAAAGGACAAAATCCAAGCACGAAATGGAAAGAGTACGATAAATCAAATCCGAAGGCGTATTTATCTTTAATGGGCCAACTCGTAATTAAGGCAGAATTTAAATGCAGAATTTAATAAGCTAGTCCAATTCGGTTTAGCTTTCTAAAAGCTAAACTGAATTTGTTGTTTACCAAAATTCACTCAAATCAATTGTACTTGAATAAGACAATGCAAAGATAAGCCAGATTTGGATGGGCTTATAGGGCTTATTCTTAGCTTATTAAGCCAGGTTGTAGATTAGCTCATTTGAGCATTTGTTTTTATCCCTGTTTGAGCTGGGATTATGGTATGATCTTATTTAACTTTCTAGCTTATTTTCTTCTTTTGCTTATCAAATTGCTAATTCTGTGCTTATCTATTGCTTATTAGTGCTTAATTTGCCTTAACCATTGCTTATTTGTCTTTCATTACTTTAATTTTTAGTCTACTTTTGCAAACCAGGTTTTATTTAAGTCTGTCTTAGCTTTAAAATAGCTTTTCAATTCTTAAAGGGGTGTTTGGCACAAGCTGGTTTTACCTAGTTAAAACTGCTTGTGGTGCTTTTAGCTATTAAGTCAAGTTTAATTTGCCTAAATCAAGTCTTAGGTTCAGTTTAAATGAGTTTAGAATAAGTTTAATTGAAGTTTTTAGTGTTAGTCTTAAATCTGCCATTTAAAAGTGTCATAATCTGTCTAATTAAGCCAAAGTTTAATAGCATGCATATGTGGTATGTTTTTTGTGCTAAATATGGTTCAAAATAAAGCAAGTAAAATCTGTTTTGGAATAAATTTGGCTCAGTTTAACCTTTTTAGTTCTTTTGTCAAAATCTGTCAAGCATTTTTGAAGTTTAGAAACTTGATCTTTAGAACCTTAAGTTTTCAAATCACTAGAGATTAATCCTTAGCTTAACTTTGGTTTAATGCAGTTTGATTTAGCTTGTTGAAGTATAGGTTTAATCTGTTTTAAGTCATTAGGTTGTCATAGTTACTTTCAAGTCTCAAAATCAAGTTGCAAAAAGCCAAAGACCACTAGCTTAGTCTGTCACTTTTTAAGGCCCTTTTTCTAGCTTATTTCTTTTCCTTTGTGCTTAATTCCAGCTTATTTGTGTTCTTTGAGTGTTAGACTTAATTGTTTTTAAATTAGCTTAAAGTTTGTAAAAAGCTTCCTTAGTGCTGTGTTAAAGTCTGCTATCTTAAAGCTTATTTATTGTTTTTCAAATTATTTTCTTTGCTTATTTTTAGTCCTTAAAGCTTTTTAGGTTTAGGCGAGGGTATGTTTTAGCTTATTTACTTTTCTTATTAGCTTATTAGGAACTTGCTAATGCTTTTAAAAGCCAATCAGTTTTAGCTCTTTAAGTAAAAAAAATCCAAACTGTCGCCTTCAATTGAGCTTATTCTAGCTTATTATTAAGTTTCTGAAAAAATGATTTCATTAAAGTTTCTTATTTTTATTTGTTCTTTAGCTTTTTAAAAAATAAAAGTAAAAAAAAATGTTTAATAAAAAAGAAAGGCCACAGGTTTCGAAGCTGTGACATCTCCTTCATAACACAAACACTTTAACACACACATCTACTGCCAACTCGCCCTTGGGACTTTTCTGTTATAACTCCCTTCCTTTATCCTTTTATACTTTGTTTCCAGTTTTGCTTATAAAGCTTTTTAGCTTATCCGTAGGGTTTATTTGCTAGTTTTATTTTTCCTACATTAGTTTTAGTCTTAAATATTTTCAGTAATTTTTCTAGATTTTTTATAATTAGTTTAATATTTTTAATATTTAATTTAGATTAAAAGTGTTTTTAATTCATAATAAATAAAATAAAAATCAAAAAAATATAATTCTTTTTTCTAAAATTATTTTTAGTCATTTAGGATTTTTACAAGTTAAATTTGAGTTTGTAGGGTTAAAATTTGATTTACTTGCTTACATGTCGCGTTTTTAAATTCCCGTTAACGTTTTTCATGCTTAGTCTTTAAATGCTTTAATTACATGTCCTTATATGTTTTTGCATTTTTATTAGTAGAAATAGATTCCAAAATCAAATCTTTTATGACATTCAAGCTCGATTCCCGACATACCCATAAATTTCCATTCACCTCTCACCGAGGAGAACGATACCCGTGTTGATTACATATTATTCTTTCCTAAGAGTAATTTGTATGATACTTAGCTTACGTATACGTATATGTATTTTATAAATATATATATTATATTAAGAGGGGTTTTTGAATGAACATCAAAATGGCGCCGCTGCCGGGGAGAGGTGTAGAGATTTTTTCGGGATTGTTTGAATTCGAGCTTTGAAGATCCTTTCCCCGTGAAAGTTTTCGTTTTCTTTTTTATAAAAATAAAAAAATATTTTACAGTTCTATTCTTATTTTCTTTTATTTTAATATTAAAAATAACCGTTTGTTAATTGTCGTTTCGGCTCATCTTTAGTTAACAAACTATAAGAGAGGCATAAGGAGGGTCGATCCTACGGACTTCGACCCGAAAAGAGAAGGTTTTTAAAACGCTTTGCGCTTAACCGCTCCTCCGCTTCTTTGTGCGTTTTTTAGAGAGCTACCGTGCACTATTGACTTTCGGTTACCAAAAATATTTTTCTTAATTTTTATTATTATTTCTTATTTGAAAAATCTATAAATATTCTTTTTTATCCTCTTATTGTTTAATTCTAATGTCGTCATTCGAACAACGTAGTTGTTTTAGCTGCGAAAATCCAGTTGATGATCAACCTTGTCGATATTGTACTTGCGAGCGGTGTGGATATTATAATAGAGGGGTACCTTGTTTAGGATGTGATTCGGAAGGTGAAAATTCATTCACTTATGAACCAACTCCGTATTCTTACAATGATTCTCCAAATTTTTCTGACTACCCTCCACAACCCAGTACAATACGTATTTTTGTGAGTTATGTAGGAACGATGCTCATTATGGTTACGATTGTCCACCTTAAGTTCCGTTTGTCTACGATTAGGACCCGTGTTTCAATCAAAACTTTGATAATAATTTTCCAAAAACTTCACCAAGTTTTACACAACAATTTCCTTGTTGTGAAAACTGCGGGGGTCCTCATGAGACTTTTCAGTGTCAACTGATGAATCAAAATTACTATGAACCTAACCATTGGTATAATTCTAATTCTTCCGGTTTTGACCAACTCCAACCCTCGCAGTTTCCCGTCATTCATCAACCTCCTCAAGAAACAAACACGGAAATGTTGCAAGCTAGAGAAGATCTAATGGAAGCTATTCAAGCCTTTTTAAAGAAGTATGATCATATACCGCCTAGAGAAAAGAGTATGGCTTTATTGCTAGCTGAGGAAAGATTTCTTAAAATTAAGCAAGCTTTGGAAGAAGAGTTGAATCAACCAGAGAATATACAAGAATTACTTCTTAAACTTATTAATGACTTGCAAATTCTTAATAGAATTCCACTAAAACAAGAAGAGCAGGCAACTAAAGTTAGTTCTTAAAATCTAAAGCCTCTTATTTGATATGATGACGATGATCACTATGATTACGAGAAGAGTACTATTCCTTTGAATGAAATTGATTCTCGAATACCTCCGTCTAATGCAATCCTACCAGTTTTACCGACTTTGGAGCCCGAGGACTCTCTCATAATAGGGGATGAGCATCTTCGCACTATTCCTGGAAAGGAATCGGATGAATTCATAAAGTATAATGTTGAGGATCTTGTTCCAATCCCAAATGAGTCCGAGGATACATCCGGGAGTAATAGTGAGTGCATTTTACCTTCGTGTGATGATTTCTCTCCCATTAACGTTTATGAGGAAAAATCTGTGACTTTCTCTAACCCTCTTTTCAATTCAAATGACGATGTGATGACGAGTCACTATCCGATGAGGACGTTCCAAAAGACAATGTTAAAATTTACTCGAACCCTCTTTTCGAATTAGATGACGAGTACATTTCTAGTGACGTAAATCCTATTTTTGATAAGGTATTAAAGGACATCGAGTGCAAGGTTTCTTATGATTCCAACCTTGATGAGTCAACTTTCCTAGTCACACCTCTTCCAATTCTAATGTGGATGAGTGTTTCACTCCTAGTGACGACGTTGAGCTTTTACTTCACCGTGATCCGTCTACACCAATGATAAGTGTTGTTTCCATTCTCGTGGGGTTCACCGATGAACCGCCTCTTGAAGAGAATGACGATTTATTTGAGTTGGAATCTAAAAAGAATGATTGGAAGAATATTTTGTATGACGATCCGATTAATGATTTGATTTTTGACCCGGGAGGAGATGTTGATGAAATCGATTCTTTTCTTGATATTGATATTCCGACGAATATTAAGGACGGTTTCTATGACTCGGAGGGAGATGTACTCTATCTTGAGAGTTTTCTTAGTGATGATACTACCCCTAGTCTCCCTCCAGAGGTGTTCCTCGATCGTGACCTAAGAAGTTTAAGAGATATTAATGATTTGAAGATTATGGTCAAAGTTTTCGACCTCGAGATTCATGAGACAATTTTTTCTCCAACATATGTGAGCTTACCCTTTGAGGATCGCCATTATCTTTCCTTCACACATGTTATCCGAAATTTTCTTCCTTACTTCACCTATCTGGTGGAATCTCCTTTTCTTCTCTCCTTCGAGAGTGAGGATATCATTTTTGACCTCGGCATCTCCGCTTATAGTTTATATTCCTTTAGAGCAGTGTTGTGTTAGTTGGGGCATTATTTAAGCTGGCAAATGATTATGTCCAATCGAAGTTTTCTCTTCTCCGTGTTTTGTCCCTAATATCACGGTGATATAGGGAGAGAGAGAAGAGCCAAGCATAGAGAAAGAGACTCGCCACAAAAAACAAGGCGCTTCTGTGAGGGTTGGAACCATCTGATGTTATCCTTAGTAGTATATTAGTCATAATATTTTTTAATAAGTGTGTTGTGATAGAGAACTGATGTAGTTGAGGAAGGCTCGCCTCCTCATCCCTTTTCTCGTTTTGTTTCATGTTTGTATTTTTTTATGTCCATGATTGCCCGGATTTCGAAGGCTCTCTCATGCTAGTGGGTTTTTTTTGTCCATCATTCATCGATCTTCATTCCTTCACTTCTTATTTATGGGAAGTCCGTATCCTAGAATTTTATTAATTAACGTTTTTCTATTTGCATAAATTAATAAACGGCTTAGTTTGCATATTGAGGACCCCTTAATATTTAGATTATGCCTTGAATTTAGTATGGGGGTAACACGATATTTGGGGTAAGGGTAACTAGCTCACTTTGAGGACAATGTGATGTTCTAAGTATGGGGGGGTGGGTAAATCTATTGATTTGATGGTTGAAATTGCAGTCATTGTCTTACGTTAACCACGTTTTTTTCCATCAAATATATCGTGAAAAAAATATACCAATTTTTTTTTCAAAAAATAGTATAGTGTTTTTTTTGACACGTGTTTTGCCTTTTTTTTTGGAATAAATTTTGACCTTCTTGGTCGAGCATGTTGCCACTCTAGCTTGCCCCCATTTAACTTATATAAATTTAAGCTTTTGCTAAGTCTTTCTATAAAGAAACTTTTAAAAACACGAAATTTTCTTTTTTAGCTTTGAAAAGAGCCAAGAGTTTGCACTGTTCCATGATAGGACTTTACTTTAATATCGGCTAAGCTTGTTGCTTTATCGACTAAGCCATTCGCCATATCTTTTTATATAAAGATTTTAAATTTGCGAAGATTAAAGAACGGAAATGATAGAGTTTATATAAGTTAGTGCTAAACATGAGTAAGTATTGGTTCTCCTTTAAGGCTCATAGAGGTAAGGGATTTATTTCACCTCATAACATATGATTTTGTCTATAAATTAATCTCAATGTGGTATAGTAAATGATGATCAAGCACAAGTTCTAAAGCTACTAAATTACCGGCTCACTCGAATATAATTTTCAACAAATACCATTGCTCTAGAAAAGGTGACAAATTACAAATACACAGCCATAACGACGGATGAGACACTTGCAATTGCATTCAAACCTTAACTCGAACAAGCTAAATGCTTCAATTATCTTTAGTACCAAAAGTAGATACCCGAATTCTTTTAAGTCTTTTAAATTCTCACAATTTAGTGGACTGGTTTTGTGCTAGTTATAGCGTCTATCTAGTTGGACTTGCCTTACTAAGAGCATTTTTTATCTTTAAAAGAAAAGCAAATATATTTTTTTTAAGATTTCCATAAAATATTAGTTGAATTTTTTTTTTACAAGGCAAACATGGAGAGATGTGATTAATTTTTCCTATTTGGCTCTCCTCCACACTTAAGTTGAACATTGCCCTCAATGTGATAACTAATAAACTAGAAAATAGGGAAAATTAAGGAAAAACGGTACTTCTCGGGGCATAAAGAAATATAGCTTCGAAAGAGCTGTCCTTGAGCACACTCTATAATTTTTTAGGCTTAAGCTATATTACCTGCAGAAGTAAACACAAAAGCACACAAAAAAAATATTTTTTGTTGAATTTTTTTAGAAAATAAAAATAGAGGAGATAGGTAGAGGAGGGACTCCTCCACACTTAAATAAAGCTCGGGTTGCCTCTCGAGACGCACTTACTTTTTAAGAGAGTCGTTAGCTAGACTCCTGCTTCTAGAGTTCATTCTTTCGGAAAGAAGGGAGTGACTGCTTCCCTTTGGTCATTATAATCTTCTTCTTCTTGATATAGCTTCAGTCGATGGCCGTTAACAATGAATGTTTTTCCATCTTTTTCATATAGTTCAACATATTCAGATGGATATTGATGTTTCACTATGTATGGTCCTAGACAACGAGATCTGAGTTTCATATGTTTGAATTTATATTTTAAATGAAAGAGCAATATTTTGTTTCCATGTTTGAATTCTTTTCTCATCTTGAGTTTCCTTTCATGCCAGACTTTGGTTCTTGCCTTGTATAGACGAGAGTTTTCATAGGCTTTATTTATGAGTTCGTCTAACTCGTGCAATTAAAACATTCTTTTCTCACCAGCAGCGATGAGATCTGGGTTACAGTTTTTTAAGCCCAGTATGCATGATATTCAATTTCAAATGGTAGGTGGCAATGTTTACCGTATACGAGTTTGTACGGTGTTGTACCGGTTGGTGTTTTGTAAGCTGTACGAAAAGCCTATAGAGCATCATTGGTATGTGCTTAAATACACATACCTTTTACCTAATAAAACAACCCTAAATGACCTAAAACAAATGAAAAATACAGTGTATATATGTGTTTTGGTTATTATGTTGTACAGGTAACAGATATCCGCTAAAGGATAAAAAACGAAGCAAAGAGAACAAAACCGAGCACGGGATTGGAATGAGCGCGATAAACCGAAGCCGAAGGCGTACCCATTTTAACCGACCAACCCAGGCCCACTTAATGGGCTGGGTCAGCCCATTAAGATTTATACTTTAAAACCTAAGCCCTAAATCTATTGCATATACCCTTATCCATTTCCTGGCCCAACGTCACTTCTCAAAGCCCAAGTCAAAACAACCCAATACCCGGTCAAAGTTATATGAAAATAACACTAGGTCAAAACGTGTTACTGTTTATCTTTTTCACTCTTTTCCCTCCATCATTCTTACACATAGAACCACACAGGGTAACTCTCCCATTCACATACACGCATCCCTGGATTCTAGAAGCCTTATCCCTGACACTCTTTGACACCCACTTATGCCACGCTGGCAATCCCAAGCCTATTCATTGGTTCAAGAGACGTGGTGAAGTAATCAAGGGCTCATATAGATTTGAATTAGATCAAGGGCTTAGATTGATGGAAGAGAGGAGCGTCTCAAGGTCTAGAAGACTCTTCTCATAGCTATAAATAGCATATGAATTACACAGAGAAAGGCATCTAGGAGCAGGATTAGAAGAGGAGTAGTGTAGTTTAATTTTCAGCTTATTTTACTACTTAGTTACAGTTTTTCTGTCTTTTAAATATTGTAATCTTACTTTTCAAAGCAATGTAACTTTCTCTTATTAATGAAATTCAGTTTTACATAAATTCTGTCTTTTATATTTTCAAGTCAGTTTGCTTATTCAATGTTCTCTAAAGTTACTTAAGCTATTTTCTATACTCAATAAGCTCTTAATTACTGTTCTAAGCTACTACATTACTCTTATTCCTAAAAATCAGTAAAATCACATCATTACCCATGCTTTTATGGAATGCTTGTTGTTGGATGATAAGCCAAAAAGGGATGGGCTTATTGGACTCTCACTAGCTTATGAAAATAAGCTAGAGCTTGTTGATTAAGCTCTTTTGAGTATTTAGTCCTAGTTTTGAGCATAGGACAAAAGGTACATTCATTTTTACTCTTTTAAAGTTTCTTTTATGTTTTGCTTATTTTCTGCTTATGTCTTGCTTATTTGTGCTTAATTTGTCTTAATATTGCTTATTAGATCTGTTTAAAAGCTTTTCATAATCTGTTTTTAAGTATTTCTTAGATTTAAATCAAAACAGCCTTAAAAGTCTAAAAGTATGCAAAATAGTGTAGCTTATGTCTAAGTGCTTATTTCTCTGAGTTTAATGCTTATTTGTCCCTATTTGTCTTAATGCTTAATCTGTTTTCACTTTTCAAAGGTTTTCCTAATCTGTTTTAGCTTTAAAAGTAGTCTTACATGTTTAAAGGGGTGTTTGGCACAAGCAGTGGTAACTATGGTTACCACTGCTTGAGCTTGTTTTGGCATTTAAGCCAAATTCATTAAGCTCTAATTAGGTCTTCTATTAAGTTTAAATAAGCTTTTATAGTTCATCTTTTAATTTTAAGGTCTTATCTTCTAAATTTTAGAATCTATGGTGTTATTGTTTTTTCAAAACTGCTTATTTTTTAGATTTTGCTTACAAGTTGCTCTTAAAGTAGAAATTTAGTTCTAATATGGTTCATTATGCATTAGATTGGAAGAGTGTTAGGCCTGCATTTGCCAATTGTGGTTTAGACATAATCTGTTTTTTTAAGTTTTCAGTTAAGGTTCCTGTTTAGGCAGTTTTTGACCTTAATTTTAAGCTAGTGTAAGCTTGTTGTAGGTTCTGGATTTGCTTGCACAAGCTTATTGGGATACCTTCTTAATCTGTTTAAGCTTAATTCAGAATTTAAGCTTCATTTGCTAGCATTTTTCTAGGCCTACAAGTAGCATTTTTTTTATAAAAAACTAAAAAAAGTCAAAAAACAAAATATAGTAGCTATCCATTTTTAACTTACTTTTTCAGCTTATTCACTAAATCATTTTGCTTAAAGTTAGCTTTTATTTGCTCCTTGGTGACTAGTCTTTATCTGTTTTAAGTCTTTAGCTTATTCCTATTGCTTATTAGGAAATTAGCGTAGCTCAAAGTTTGGTCTAATGTCTTTTAGGTCCCTTTTAGAGTCTGTTGTCTTAAGTACTTTAGTGTGCTTTCCAGCTTATCTGGTTAGCTTATTTGTCATCTAAGTGCTTATTAGGACTAGATTTTCCTTTGTTTTTAGCTTATTATAATGTTAAGTGCTTATTCAGTCAAAAAAGATTAAGCAGTTTAAACCATTTGCTAAACAGTCTTATTAGGTTTATGTATAGGTCTGTTTTAGCTTATTTAGGTGCTGTTTAGCTTTTAGGTGTTGTTTAGCTTATTTAGTTAGCCTATTTCTAGTTTATTTTAGCTTATTAGGTTTAAGTGTAGGTCTGTTTTAGCTTATTTAGGTTTTTAGTTGCTTATTAAGTCTAAAAAGATTAAGCAGTTATAGCTTATTTCTTAAGAGTGTTATAGCCAAACTGTCACCTTAATTGAGCTTATTTCTAGCTTATTTGTAGTTTTTAGAAAAAGTGTTTTCATTAAAGTTTCTTATTTTTATTAGTAGTTAGCTTTTTCAAAAAGAAAAAAAAAGTTTTTTAAAAAAGAATGTCATAGGGGTCGAATCGGTGACCTCCCCTTCACACCCCCAACGATTTAACACACACTCTCACTGCCAACTGCCCTTGGGTCTTTTTCGTTTATTAACTTGCACTATCTAATTAATATAGTCTTTTTTATTTTTAAAGCTTATTTGCTTATTTGCTTAATTACTACTTATTTGTTTCAGTTTATTTTTCCATTTTATTTTTCTTAAGTTTAGATTTGCTCAAAGTACTTTTCATGAATTTTTCAGATTTTTATAAATTAGTTTAATATTTTTTTATAATATTTATAGATTAAAACTGTTTTTAATTCATAATAAATAAAATAAAAATCAAAAAAATATAATTCTTTTTTCTAAAATTATTTTTAATCATTTAGGACTTTTAAAAAATAAATTTGAATTTTTAGGGTTAAAATTTGTTTTACTTGCTTAAATGTCGCGTTTTAAAATTCCCGTTAACATTTTTCGTGCTTAATCTTTAAATGCTTTAATTGTTTACTTGTCTTTATATGTTTTTTTATTTTCATTAGTAGAAATATAATCCAAAATCAAATCTTTTATGATATTCAAGCTCGATTCCCGACACAACCATAGATTTCCATTCACCTCTCACCGAGGAGAACGATACCCGTGTTGATTACATATTATTCTTTCCTAAGAATAATTTGTATGATATTTTGCTTACGTATATGTATATGTATTGTTATATATATATATATATACACATTTGATGGTTATTTGTTTGATACGTATAAAAACGAACATCACCCGATGTCTCGGTAGTTAAAAGACCACAGGACTTGAAATTTGGCTAAAATAATAATAATAATAATAATGTGTTAAACCGAAGCCGAAATAAGACCACTGCATCTTGTCGGTTAGGACGCCAAATGTTGCAGTCGTTTAAAGGGTGAAGGTAACAATAATAATAATAATAATAAAGCCAAATTTTGACTCTGTGGTTATCTAAATAAAGCCTCCGTCTCTGGACTCGTAGTTGAGTTGTTTCGGATGAAATAAAAAGGATAACCCCTAAATCATGTGAATTTAGAACCTTAATGTGGACCTTATTCTCACATATCGTCTCTTTAAGAAAGGATTTCAAACTAATTATGGTCTAAACTGAGCACCTTTATGATAATAAGGACAAAATTTACTTGTCAACAATGAAAATAATAATAAAATACTTAGAGGATTTAGGAACAACGGGAGCGAAAAGTTAGTTTATACTTACACAATTAGTATTCATGAGTAGTGTTAGCATCTAATCTTTTATTTGGTTGTGATTTGGTTTTAAGCTTAGTTTAGGGATTATGAAAAGTCGATGATGACGAACTCCAGTTTTTAAGCCTATTAGATAAATTTATCTTAATCTTTTTCTTTTATTTTAATTAGTGGTTAAAACGGGGGCGCTTACGAATTAAATGATTGTTGAACCTTCTTAATGGACCTTTTCTGTTCTTGTTTGATTGTGAGGGGTCATAAGTTAAGGGGGGGTTAAATTATTTCTTTTCGGGCGTGTTTTATCTACATTGCGTGTGGAACCAGCAATGGCTTAGTGTGGGGGAATTTGATGTGTGCTAAAACAGACATCCTTAGTACCCCAGAAAACACTATTAATCGGACTAAAAATGTTAAAATATGGATAATGATCGTGCAAATATGTTTGTTTGGTGTTTTTATGTCTTGCGGGTACTATGGATTGAAAACAAAGCAAAAACGGGTATTTTAGGGTTTGTTTCGATCAAGAGTGCTTAATATTCAAGTTCAAGATGAAGTCGGGAAAATTCCCTGAGCATGTCATTGGAAAGAGCGCGAAATTACGAGTCTAATGGTGCCTTCGTTGCTTATTAGGCCAGCCCGTAACCCATTTTATGGGTCGGGCCAGCCCAATTCATTGCTAGCCCATTAATAATTTTACAAAAGCCCATTTTTAAGCCCAAGTTAAAATATGAATTACAGTTTGGAGGTTGGTGACGTCACAGTCACATGTGACGCAATTAAATAAGACCCATCACGTGACCACGCATTATCTTGGTGAAAGCAAGTAGAATTTTGACACGTGTCCAGGCAATTTGTTATATCTCTCAATTTCGTTGCAAAATGATCAAACGGGTATTATTGGTTGCGTATGAGGAAAGCAGTCAAAAGGGGCACGTGTCACTCGAACAACGGCGGATCAGACCCTGCCAACGTCTACAATCCAAGGACACGCACACGAGAGCCAATGATTGGCTGGTAATGATTAGGTCATATTTACACATTCTCCCCCTGGGCTTGGCTATAAATCAACACGCTCCCCCACATTTTTAAGTCATTAGGATTTTAATTTTTAAAAATTTTCTTTCTAGTTTTTTAGCTTATTCAAAAATTAGTTTAGCTTATTTGTATTTTTTGAGCTTATTGTAAAAGCAAATCTTTCTAGCTTATCATCTTAATAAGAATGGAATTTGGATAAAGTGTAGTGTGGTTTCGTTAGCTTATTTGGAGCTTATTTCTATCTTGTGGTTTTAGCTTATTTCCTATATTGCTTATTCAAATAGCTTATTTAACTATTTGATCTTTCAGCTTGTTTCCACTAAGAATATTAAGCACTCGTGTGGCTTAATATTCCTAGATCCAAGCTTATATCGATTGGAGAACTCAGTTTAGCTTATTTGAGCTCGTAGCTTATAATCTCTAGTGCTTATTGCTTATTAGATCTTATGCTTCTGAGTTTGTTAGCTTATGATTCTGATTGAAAGCTTATTTAATGGTTTTGATTTAAATCTCATTTAAATTTCCTTTTATTCGTGCTAGCTTATTAATCGTTTAGCTTCTTGTTGCGAATCATTGCTTATCTAGTTCTAAGAATTGCTTATTGTCACTATTAAAGTGCTTATTAAATAGCTTATTGTTATTATCTCGTTGTTTTATCTAAGTGCATATCGTGGTGCTTATTCTTGTTTACGAATCTTATATGCTTATCTCGATTAGCTTTACTAGTGATCCTTAGTTCGTATTGGTTTTTTAACTCGTAGATCGCTTATTTTCGTGCTTATTAGGTTCTAATAATCATTTGTTCGTGGCTTATTCTGTATTGTTTTTTTTTAGGTGCTTATTTGTTGCGATTGCTTGAGCTTTTGAAATAATCATCTTTGCTTATTCGATTTTAAATTTGTTAAATCTAGTGCTTATTCGATTAAGTTGTTTTAGCTTTAGCTTTTAAGTGTTTATCTCGTCTAGGTTGCTTATCCGATTTGCCTATTCAGTTAACTTGAGCTTATTTGTTTTTATCTTAAATTCTATTCGATGGGTCTTATTATTTCGCTGTTGGACCTCGTTTGGAATTTTGGGCCACGTTTGTTTAATAGGCTATTTCCTTGGGCTGCGTTTTGTTTGATTAATTCACTTCTGGCCTGTTACTATTTGATTTGGTGGGCTTGCGAATCAGACTTTGCAATTTAATAACTGTTTTGATATAACAGTTTGTTAGTTTATTTTGTGATTTTGGTACCGGTCAGCTCATGAGGCGTGGAGCTTAAGGATTTAATAATCTAGAAAGAATTTGATTATTTTCTTTAGCTTATTAAATCGGGTGGTTATCGTTTATTTGCGGCTCTTCAGTTCGGTCTCATTTTCTATCCTTTTTCAATTCATTAGTGTAGAATTATTAGAATAAAATGTTTAGCTTTGCTTATTTGATCGTTATGCTTAGTGAGTAGTTTTATTAGTGCTTGTTAAGTGACATTGTGAATTGAGAATTAAGTGTGGATTTGAAAAAGGTTTAGTTGATTAATAATTTTTCGATTATTTAGATTTGTCATTTGGTTGTTTGAAGGGCAAAATCCGGAAAATAATCAAATGACACATCTAGTAATTAGTATCTTTTTAAGAGATTTTTGTCAAAATAAACCAACGTTGTGGGATAATTATATGTTCTAAGGAAATTAATTCATTAATAAACATTAATTCACACTTAATGAATTTTTCACGTCACTTAGCAAGCATTTTCATCGTATAAATCTTTTTAAATCATTTTAGCATAATTCTCGTAGTTTAATTGATTAGTATAATTCTAGTATTAATATTAATATAGTTTTTAGTATTAAAAAAATAGTTTTCTAAAAGTTGTTTAAATTCTAAAACCAAAAAAAAATCTTAAAAGATAATCAAGCATTTTACTTCAAAACATAAACGTGGTTTTTAATTCAAATCTCGTTGGGATTTCGACACTCGGATGATTGATCATTGTTTGTCCTCAAGCAATTTTTACATCTAACGGGAATTACTATATTATATTACTCGACACGTTTCGCACGTATCAATGTTCCTAAAAGAGATAACCTCGCAAGGCTAGTTGGGGGACCAAATGATGGTGAGGACCTTTTACTACACCGAAACAAAGGTCTGAAATCTTCAAAGCGGATGAGCAAGAGATTCTTAACGAAATTAACTCCATCATTCAGTCTATGCGCAGGATTATGCATCAAAGCAGGTACTTTCTATAATTTGTTTTTGGTAATTTAGTTTGTTTACGTACAAGGTTTGATTGTGTTGATGTTTTAACAAGCGAGATGAAAGTGGCGTATTAAAATGTTTCAGGTTAGAGCTCAACAGGAGCAGATTTGGGGTCATGTTTTTGGTGGTTCCTCCCTTTTCTTCTTCCTATGTGGTTTAAGAGTTCATCAAAGAGTCAAATGTATGTTTTTTGTGCCGTAACAAGATTAGGGGCGTTTGGGTCATATTAAAATAATTAGGGGTGAATTTTTTTCTAAAAGCTATGAACAAAACAATCAAGGGGAATTATTTCAGTATTGCTTTTGTCACAGGTGTATTTTTAGGCAGTCTTTTACTTACTGCAAACCCAACTGCTGCTAAAATCACATGAGCATGATAGCATGCGATAGGAAGCCGACCTACACAATATGAATTTGGCGGTCACAAAACGACGCAGAAGGTAAGACTTTACTTTTAAATATGTTTCTATTATGTTTGTTAGAATATTGGAACAAAAAATATGAAAAATAGATGCTGTTGTTTACATTATTCTTCCGGTTATTTGAAAATGAGTTAAAACTCCCAAGTATTCACTTGCATCTACATATCAGAAGCGAAACTCAAAACAATAATGATCTCTAAAAACAAATAACAACAACATAACATGACAACACATTTTGTCTAATTGTATTTGCCAGTTATGACTAACATGCTACTCAGTCTACCCATAGCAAAAAATAGAGCTTTGGTTTACCATTTATGGCTACCATGTACCTAAATCCAAAAGCACAATATTGTTATGAAATGAAAACAGCTAACTCTCCTTTTTACAAACCACTTATAGTAAAAAAGCAAGCCAAATCAAATCACCCATGCAATTGGGGACAGCATTTATTCTAAACATCTCATACAACCCAAAGCAGAAAACAGTCACTTCGCTAACTAAGCATTGGATAATAACCAACAGCATTTGGGAATAATAATAACATCGACATTTCCAAAACTAAACATAACATAAGCATTCATGAAACACAACCTTATAAAAGAACAACGACACACACATAAAACAGGTTACAAGAACTCTATACACACGCAGCGGCTAACCACAACCAGGTGACAGCACTAAAACAGGTTACAAGAACTCTATACACACGCAGCGGCTAAGCACAACCAGGTGACAGCATGCTTATTCGATACACCTATTACAGCAGGCACACAACACATACATCATTGCTTCTAAACAGATTCACCACGCAAAAGCTTCTGAGCAAAACACTCCTTTTCAATGGCCCTTTCCTCCGCTTCCCTTTTCCAGGTTATGCAACTGCAGCACTCTCCCATCGTCTTTTGCCATCGTCTCATTCAAAAACTTAGCCATCTTCGTCGTCACAGTCACCCCCGACAAACTCTCAAGCTCCTGAACAAAAGATACCATATCCTCGCACACACAGATTGTCTCCCCACAGAACCTATTCATTTGTCTTGCAAACTCCCGATCGTCATGCGCCGATCTTCGACAGTACAAAACCATCATGTCCAACCACTTTTGTGAACCAACGACCATCTCTAACTCCGCAGACTTGGGTAACCACTCCATTGTTTCTCTCTTTTTCCGAATACATTTCAGCACCTCTTAAATACAGAATCAGAAACAAAACTCAAAAAAATGAGGATTTTTATAAACAAATGACAAAAACATAGCATGACAACACATTTCGTCAGTATCTATTTGCCACTTCTGGCTAACATGTTACTAATTCCACTTATAGTAACAAATATATAGATGTTCTTTTTCACTTATGGCCATCATATTACCAAAGCTTCATGCACTAACTTCCAATTCCAATAATAACAACATGACATGATAACACAATATCCAAAATTAATATTACATTTCTTGAAACCTAACAGACACTACTACCAGACATTATCACCATCTTCCAAAATAAAGTACCACCCACAGGCTTAGTAGTCCGTCTTGGCGACATCGTTCTCCCTCTTATGAACCGCTGCATACATCCTAGCCACTAAGGCATTTAGAATACCCAGCCGCTACAAATCCTTGGCTTGATTATCCTTGAGTCGCTTCAACCAACCAGAAGTCGGGCAACCCCTAACCTTTTCTAGATGATCGATCACAAGACGACGACTTTCGATCCTTTCCTCCAGCTCTTTACGAAATATGACCGCGGATGAACGTGACTCGGCCGCATCAGTAACCACGCTACGAAACCAAACACCCATGTACTCATCCAAAGCAAGACGATCTGTTGGAAATTCTGCAATGATAACACTACAACAAATTAGTCACTTGTTCACGCTTTTTTCTTCACACTTTATAAATTGTGAACTTTTTTTTAAAGATATTCACATTTATAAATGTGAAAAAATTATTCACGTTTATAAGTGTGAAAAATATCAAGCGTTACAAAAAACTTAAGACTTTTAGCTATAAAAATAAAAGTTCACGTCTAAAAATGAGAAGTAATTTAGTTATTGTTTTTTCACACTCTAAAGTGTGAAGAAGTTTAAAAAAGTTCACAAATCTTAAATGTGAACAAAGTATTTATTCTTTTCAGGCTAAAAAAAAGAGAAGAAATCTAATTTTACACCAAAGCGTTAAAAAAACCTCACACTTTCAAGGGTGAAGTTTTATTTGTGCATAAAAATTAAAAAATTTAAAAATTTAAAAATTGTGTCGCATTATCTTCTTCGTCCCTCGCATCTCTATATCTAAACACAACCGTAACTTATTTTTCGATTTTCACTCCGACGAGTCACATCAAACAAAATTCGATTTCAAATGAATTAATTGACCTACAAATCGATCAGTTTCGATCATTTATGCCTTATTTGATTTCATAGTTTTGTTCAAATTGATAACGAGCTCCGATTGGTAGCTCCGACGAATAACCGTCGTTGTCGTCAAAACTTTACCGACGGCCATCGGTAGATTCTTATCAATGTAAGTTTGTTAATACAGTTACATCACATATTCTCAATTTGATTAGCCCTAGGCATCCAAATCAGTTGTTATCGCATTAGTTTTTTTATTCAAGCTTCTAGTTCATATTAATTATTCTCTAAATCAATCAGTTATAGTTATTCTATCAATGAATTGATCATTTTTTTGTCGTGTATGAGGCGGCTTATATTTCAAACAAAATTGCGTCAAACTTTTTATTTTATAATGTTATTCCAAATTGTTGACTAAACGAGCTCCGATTCGTCGGTGGGATCGGTAGATTCCCACAGATGGTTAAAATGTAATGAAATAAGCATAGTGAACCGCATAGATGTCGTTCGATAGAAAGGATAAATAATATATATAGGTTAACCGAATTGTGAAGAAGATTGTAGAATTAATTATTTAAAAAAAATTAAAAAGGTAGAAGAATTGTAGTTTTGATGATGTTAATCTGGATTGAAAATTGTAGGCGTTTCGAAGGCGGTTCCCCAAATGCTAATTTGTCTTAGTAAGGTTATCGTGATTGTATTAGTAGTTTCAGTGGTGTTTAGAGTGTTACTTCATTGAGAATAATTGAGTCCTGTTTTCCATCAGATATCTAGCTGTAATAATTACTAGTATGCGATTGTTTCGATTGGTGATGAAGATTGTCCCAGAAGAATGACTCAATTTCAGTTGCATCGACATTAGACTTATGACTTGAAGTACAATTTTTGAATTCATTTTTTGTATTATACTGTATTTGCTTGAAGGTACTTAATTAAAAAATCTATCGTTAAGTAGTTGAGTAGTCTAATGGATTTGAATGAAGTCATTCCAATTCTGCATATGGTAATATGTCTAATTTTAACGGACAACGTCAAACATGGAATATGAACAACTGAACCGCTGACATTGGTTCTCTTCGGTATTGAAGGGATGTCGCGACTCGATCATTAGCTTGAAAAAAAAAGTTAATTAGATTGGATTCAACTTGCCTGATAGCTAGTTAGTTATATACTATGTCTAACGAGTATACTTCCTAATTGTATCTTTGTAAATCGTGTATGTACTAGAAGTTGAAAATAACAATTACGACCATGTCATTTGATAAACAGGGGTCGGAGGCCGGGCATGGCTACCTGTACACATGGCCATAGCGCACACAGTGCTCTCCTCAGGATGAATTGTAATTATCTATAATGGGGTTTTCATTTGTTTAGTTATTTGCTACGTGTATAAAAAGGAAAATAGAGCAAAGCAAGTCAAAATTGTGCCACATACGGTTAAAAATCCTAAATCTGCCACTGTTGATAATCTGACAGAAAAAGCTAATCGAGGTCAGTCGTATATAAGATTATAAGATTATAGAGCAAAGCAAGTCAAAATTGTGCCACATACGGTTAAAAATCCTAAATCTGCCACTGTTGATAATCTGACAGAAAAAGCTAATCGAGGTCAGTCGTATAAACTAGCCACTTAAGTGCTCTCATCATCTCAAATAACTCAAGCTCGAGTCAGAATAATTAATGAAATATGTGAGCTAGACCCATGTCCAAGTGTCCTGCTCTTCAGCTCGGCTCATTAACACCCTTACTAGTTTCCAAGATTTACATTAAACTACTTTCATTGCCTCAATGCTTTAGACATCGAAACTAGTGCTTTCTTCCATGTGTTCACCTTGTTCTGCTTATACACAAATCCAATGTATCTCTCATCTTCTATATAGATTTGCATAACAATGTTATACTGTTTAGTACTGCACAAGCTTTTAGTTCCTATAATCACCAAAACATTTAACGATTAATAAACCCATTTCTTAAACAAAATTCAAACATTTGCACCATTTCTTAGTAGATATATCATGATTACACCCGAGAACCCTTTGATCTCGCTTCAGGAAGGCCAAATGTCAAAAATGTAACTTTGTTGATTAGTGATTGGTTTGAATCAGATGTTCTTCATGCTAAAGTTTGAATATCAGATTCTCGACATGTTTATATTGGATCTGCTAACAATGACTGGAAGTCTCTTACTCAGGTATATTATTTAGCTAACAATTGATTCACCATGGCGGTATTCTTGAACCTGAAAGTTAAAAGCTTTATCTAACCGTTACCATGATAATGTCACGCAGCTCATTGCATTTATTTACCTAGTGATAAATTGGCATAGGATATATTTTTGAGGAAGCAAATGACAATGGATTCCATGCCATAACAGAAAGGTGGCAGTTGGCGTCTGTTTCAACTGCTTTGCTTTTGGCAGCTGGCATTGGTATATTTGAGGGTTTAGCTTTATATTTTGTGTCAGGAGTGTTCCTTAATCTAATGGGTATATCATCGGTAAGCTTTTATCGAGTGCAACCTCTGCTATAATTCAGTTTTGACTTTTTGAGGTCAAACAGACTTTTTTTATAAAAATAATTAATATCAATATTGATTTGTTGCAGACGTCTTCTATGCATGGTCCAACTCAACAATTTCTTTCTCTTAGAACCCTTGGGGCTCCTGCTGTTGTGGTCTCTTTGGCTCTTCAAGGCGTTTTTCGTGGTTTTAAGGACATAAAGATTCCTGTCGTATGTCTAGGCAAGTACCAAGACATACTACAGGAATGGTGGCAGAGGTACTCCTTGTTAAACTATGTTTCGTTTCTTTCAAAAGTAAAATATGAATTTTTTTTTGTTGGTTTGCATTCATGTTGGTTCAATACAACAATTTACTGATCATGGTCCCGTTTCTTATTTAGATTGTCAAGCAAGAACGGGCCCTGGTGGTTTCTGCATTAGGATTTGAATAAAGCAAAGGTCGGTTCCTTAACATTATCAAACATCTTTAAATAGTTATGGCCTAAATATCTAAATATGTTACCTTTGCTTTCTGTTTCAGCTTCATTTAGATGGAACTCATAAAAATACGGATCTCATTACACATCACTTAGTCTTGACCTCTGATATTGCTGACTGTAAGTTCTTCCTTTTAGGTGTTTTTATCAGATGATTTGTACATTTAACTGCAGTTTTCTAATTACACATCACTTAATCTTTTCCGATTATTGCTTCAACTGCAGTTTTATAATAATTTTCTGCAGGTTGACATTGGTTCACAGAACACTTCTGAACTTTGGATTCCCAAGACTAGTTATTGTTCCAGAAAAATGATTGTTCTTTTTTGTTGATTTGAACTAGAAGTATCTGAAAACGCGGATAGTGTCATAAGTTGCACTGTTGTAGAATTATTGGTATTACATTTCAGTTTGTGGATTAAATATAAATTTGAATTTGATTGTTATCATTTTTTGATAATCCAAGTTATATTTCATTTTAGATAGTGATTCGTGTATGCATATTTCATTTTGGATAGTTCAGTTATATTCATTTTTTAAATTTAGACAGAATCTATAGGATGATTAGTGACGACCGTAACTTTCGTGTCACTAAACAGCTTTAGTGACAACTTTTATATTGTTAGCGACAAACCTTGTTGTCACTAAAGGAACTTTTTCTTGTAGTGATGGTTTCAAAATCCTCACACTTAAAAGTGTGAAGAATTGAAAGCTTACACTTAAAAGTGTGAGGAATTGTTTTAAAATCATGAAGAATTGTTTCAAAATCTTCACACTTAAAAGTGTGAAGAATTAAAAGCTCACACTTAAAAGTGTGAGGAATTATTTTAAAATCATGAAGAATTGTTCCAAAATCTTCACACTTTTATATGTGAAGAATTGTTTCAAAATCCTCACACTTAAAAGTGTGAAGTTTTATATAAATCTTCACATCTAGGTGTGTGAACTTATTTGCTACACCAATATTGTTCACACACAAGTTAAGTGTGAACTTGTAGATTCTACACACTTTAATGTGTGAACATATGCTTAAATAAGTGTGAATAATCAACTATTTTGTTGTAGTGGTATTTTGGTCATTTAACGTCTAATATATAAATCTCTTTTTCTTATTAACCACTCATTTAACACACACACACACACATAACGTATTTTTTTCTCTCTCTCTCTCTACACCAACAGATGATGTTTTTTTCTCTCTCTACACGAATAATTAATCTCATCAGGTGCAAACAACAGATCGATCGATTGATCTTTGATCTTTAAATAAAAATAACATGAACAACTAATCGATCGATCTTCGATCGATCCATCAGCTTCTTCTTCATTTGATTAACATCAGGTTAGATTCATCATATCTTTTTTTTATTTTTAGCTTATTTGATTTGAAGAAGCTTGTTAATTTATCATCATTTAAATTTATAGCTTATTATTCAGCTTATTTTGATCGAATATCATAGTTATATGTTATTAGTGATAAGCTAATTTATTTAGATCCTTTCTGTGAATAAGTTTATGTATTATCATCGTTTGAATTTATGTTGCTAAGTTATAAGCAAGCTTATTAGCATATTTTGATGAATTATAAGCTATATTATTTAGCTTATTTATGTTGCTAGTGTTAATAAGCTTTGTTATTAGCTATTTTATGTTTTGAATAAGCTGTAATAGATTAATTTATTGATATAAGTTGAATCAATGTGTATATAGTTTATTAGTTAGCAATAAGCAGTTTTAAATAGTTTGTTGTTTAATCTGTTTGATATATCATATATGATATGTTTCGTACGTATATCATATATGATTTTGCTTTTTCATATGTATGTGGCATGTGATTATCATATATGATATTTCATTTTTTTCAGGTGACGGTTTATTTATTCTTTTATTTTTCAGAGATTGAAATGTGCACATGTATGTTTAAGGATCAAGCTGAAGTCGTGGTGGCCCAGGAGGAAGTTCAAGAAAAAATAGATTTGGTTGAAAATGAAGAAGAATTGATTGAAGAAGAAGAATTGATTGAATAAGAAGAACAGTAGTTTAGATAATAAAAAGGTTTTGGTTTAATCATGAAATCAGTAGACTCTTTGTTTTTGTGTCTTTTGATTATGAATAAGTTTTTATCATATATGATATCATATGTATATCATATTTGATTTTACATTAGGCTTACTTTCTATTTGAATTATCATATATGATATTGTTAAAAAGTACTCTTTTATATTTTGTGAACCAAGTGTTGGATCTTTTGTTTTTACATGGGTTTACCCGTTACATATATTATACATGATAACATATTTGATTTTACATTGAGTTTCTTTCTATTTGGAGTATCATATATGATATCATATGTATATCATATTTGATTTTAGATTGGGTTTCTTTCTATTTTGGAGTATCATGTATGATAATGTTAGAAAGGTCTTTTATTTTGTGAATAAGTGATGTTTTATTTATTTTAACTCCTGTATATCATATATGATATACTGGTATTACATTTTAGCTTGTTGTGAAATGCCAAAAACACACAAGTGATTATTTATTTGTTCAATAAGAAGTTCAACAAGACAAGACATTTAACCAAAAGATACATCCGTATTCATTTCATAATAAAATACGACGAATTAGTAGCATTACATTGTTAAACCATGATCAACGAATTAGTAGCATTACATTGTTTTACCATGATCAACAAGTTAGATCCCCAAAATGTGGTACATACTACGGTACCACCAACAGCTTGTCAACCTACACTACTTGATTAGCCTACCAACAACTTGTCCTTCTTTGCAAACGCATGTGCCTCGTCGCTCATCTTCTCGCTGTGGATGTTTATGTCATATGTCAAGATCTTTGTTACAAACCTCAGCCCTATCTTGTGTATTTCCATTTCTTGTGCAAAATGCATTAAAAACAGCTTTCTCTACACAAATAAAAAGATTTGATTTTAGTTTCAAGCACATTATCATATATGATATATTATAGTGTTAAAGAAGTTGACTTTCAAGCAGATTATCATATATGATATTATACACACAACTAACTTTTAATTACTCACCAGGAGATGACAGCCTTGCTTGTATTTTAGTTTCAAGCACATTATCATATATGATAAATTTTAATGTTAAAGAATTTGACTTTCAAGCAGATTATCATATATGATATTATACACAAAACTAACTTTTAATTACTCACAGGCGATCACAAACTCTTTGTAATTTATTTTCAAGCACATTATCATATATGATATATTATAAATGCTTAAAACCTAATTTATATCATATATCATATATTACATAAGTTTTTACACTTTGTTCAAGCAACTTATCATATATGATTTTTCACTAACAGGTCATACTATATCTGTTCAACGTAGATTAAGCCACAAAACCTGAAAATTCATAAAAATAAGCTAATAAGTTAGCTTATAATTCAGCATAATAAATTCAGATGATGATAATTCATAAGCTTATTCACATCAATCACCTAATAAGTTAACTTATCATTCAACACGATAAATTCACATAATTCGTCAAATAAGCTATAAAAGGATAAGCTGAATTATAAGCTTATTTACATCAATTTATAATCATTCAAAGTGGTAAATAACAAACATTACAGCTAAGAAAGTCAGAAAACAGGTCCCCCCACATGTTAAAAGCTGAAGATTTAAAATTTAAAAATTTTTCATAGGCTCCTGGACCGGTTCGGGTTGAAACCGGTTTGAGGAAACCGGTTTGAAAAACCTCCACCGGAGTGTGCCGAGTGGCAGTTTTATAGGTTGCAATATCATCCTGAGGTATGAGTGTCTATTGAGCATAATGGCAACACAATTACCTTATTTATTGTTACTTATCATGGCTTGCATGATGTGAAACAATATTTAACTTAGTTTTCTAATTTCAAATGGCGAATCCTTGCAAAATAAAGTTGCCACAACTTCTTATGAAAAGAAGCAATGAACAATGAGCGAAGTTATGGTTATTGTTGCAAACAATGTCCTAGTAACCTGTTGATCTATATAATAATTTGTGCCACACTATTTGTATTTGTTGATAATTAATATGATTTGTCAATATAGTGTTGTAGATTGCCTACTATTCGTTACAACAACCTTTTAAACCCTGCGCTTCGCAGCGAAGCACTGATTAAAAACCTCATTAGTACTAAACATACAAAAATAGCACAGCTCAATGACCATAAATTTGAGAACGTGGCCAACCGATATTGTTGTAACGACTAATAGATAGTAAAATGGTTAGTCCTAATTGTTGTGTATATTTTGGGACATGAAATAAGTGTTATGTCTCATATAGAGGGCTAGAGTGCCATGTTTGCCTGTTTGGCAATTAATTCTATTTGGTCATGCTAAGAGCATGGGGTACGCTGCGTCATGATTTGGCGCCATGGCCAGTAGCCCAATAAACTCTCGCGCCAACAATATTATGGCTGGCGACATGGCTTTTCGTGCCGTTGTGACCAGCTCATGCCAAGACGATTTTTTTAATAATATGAACGTTATAAAACGGTAGGGAGGAATTTTCTAGCCGTTTTTTTGCATTTATTCCTCACAATTTTCAAATTTTCACCCCTTAAAAATCATATAAATACCTTCTTATTTTATCAAATTTTATACACACTTCCAATATCATTTCTACTTCAGCAATACTTATTTTTCATTAAAAAATACTATGGATCCCAACGCTACCAACACCTTTGATCATTATGATATTTATTTTCAAGACGATGTGGAGTGATATATGAGGGGTTTTGAGGCTTATGAACAATTTTTAGCTTTGAGTAATCAAGAAGCCAGGGGTTCGGGATCGGGATAGGCTCCAAAGAGGACGCGGACATACATACTATGTCAACGAGAGGAGGCGGAACGACGGCTAATTGACGACTATTTTCGCGACGATGACATTCCTCCTCAATACCCAAAAGAGAATTTTAGGCGAATGTATCATATGAGTTCTACACTTTTTAATAAAATAGTCAATGATATTACAAATTATGATGTTGAGCCTCTTCCCGAGTACTTTTGTTTTTTTAAACAATGTTACGTTGTTGTCGGTCATTTAAGTATTGGTCCTATTTTGAAGTACACATCCGCGTCATACGCCAACTGGCATACGGCACATCACCCGATGTATTTGACGAGTACTTGCAAATTGCTGAACGCTGTTCACGACACTGTTTAGAGAACTTTCAAAATGTATATATATTCTATATGTAGAAGAGTATTTAAGAAAGCCCATTTTAGAGGATATTGCAAAAACATATGCATTGCACGAAGAAAAACATGAACTCCCGAAAACGCTCAGGAGTATTGATTGTATGCATTGGGAGTGGAGAAACTGCCCAAAGGCTTTACATGGGCAATTCATAAGGCGTGATCATAAATACCCAACTACTATGTTAGAAGCCGTTGCAGATAAAATGTTGTGGGTTGGCATGCATATTTTGGGTTTCCGGAGGGCAAATAATGACCTTAATGTGTTATATGGTTTCTCGTTATTTCATGATGTTCTTGCCGATAGAGCTCTAGAAGCTCTATTTGTAGTAAACGGAAGAACATACAACAAAAGTTACTATTTAATCGATGGTGTTTATCCAACATGGGCTACGTTTTTCAGAACATATTCTATTACAAGGGATGAAAAAACCTTGAAGTTCAAAAGAGTTCAAGAAAGTTCAAGAAAAGATATTGAACGTGCTTTCAGAGTCCTACAAGGTCTTTGGGAAATTATACGACAACCCGCACGTGCTTACCAAATCAATGCGTTGAAAAGAATCGTGTATTGTTGTATAATATTACATAACATGATATTGCAATCGGAAAAATTCGAAGTGTCGAATTTTAGAGATATGTTCGTTAATCCACAGCCGAACATTCAACGAACTTGGATCGAACGATGCGATTTACATGTTAGGAAAGTCAAAGAACTTCGAGATAGCAAAGTGCACAACGAGCTTCGACACGACCTCGTTGAGCATTTATGGAACCATAATCACTAAATTGTATTATTTTTTTCCGTACTATGTTTTTAATTTTTAGGTAATGTCTTTTGTTGTTTTTTTTACGTACTATGTTTTTATTTCTTGTAATGTGTTTTTTATTTTAATGAAATTCATTTAAATTATATTATGTATTTCTTATTTTATGTAAATAAGAAAAAAAATCTCACCAGATTTTGTGGTGCCAAGGAGGGAGTCACAAAATGTGGTGTCATCAGAAATCTGATGTCATGACTTTTGTTGACGTGAAATCACTTTTTAACACATAGCTTGAAGCCATGAGCCAAGGGTACCCAACTCTCTAAGTAACGATAATAATGAATAACATTTAAATCATTGTCCTTATGGAAGGAAGTATATTTCGTTTTCTCCAAAGGGTTTTGCTAAACACCACACTTGGAGTGGTGTTTAAACATTCCTTAAATAAAAGATTAACATTAAATGAAGTAGTATATTCTATAAGGGAAAATTCCAAATTTAGCCCAAAAAAAAGCCCACTGTAACTTTTTCAAAATATTTTTCTAAAAATAGATCAGGGCAACTTGACATCTGGGCAACTTGACATCTAGGCAACTTTGATAAGAACTTGACACGTATCCATTAGGTTCCTAGAAGTACAACAGTTGCCCATATAGTACAATCGGTTACCCCAAAAAAGTATGTACTTTACTATTAAAAAATGTCACGTGTCAAATTCTGCCCTAACTTGCCCAGATGACAAGTTATCCTGGTCTAGAAATGAAAAAACATTTTGAAAGGGACACAGTGGGCTTTTTTGGAGGGTTTTGGGCTATAATTGGAATTTTCCCATTCTATAATTATATATATTTATTCATTTCAAAGATGGAATGTATGTTAAACATGGAATGTTTGGTGTTCTTTGATTGTTTATTTTTCAATTAAGGCATGTTTAAACACGGAAAAAGATTCTCTCAAGTTGTGGTCAAACATGATTGATCATGTTATGTTTTTTGTGAGGGGAAATAAATGCCCTTGATTTTCATTAAAAGAAAAAGTTGTATACATTTAACTAATTTGTGATTGGTGAACATGATGTATCATGTTTGACTCAACTTGAGAGGATTCTAATCCTTTAAACACCACCCGAAAAGTGATGGTTAGCAAAACCATTCTCCAAATTTAAAAGCTAAATCTCTCATTTACCAAAAAAAAAACACAATCGCACAAAATACCTTTACTATGAATAATAAGGACACCATATCCTTCCGCACATGCATGATTATGCAATGTGATTTTTGCTAACCTAAAAATTACTCGTCCGACAAGAGCTTAATATTAAAGGCATCAGAATTTAACATGATGTGTAAGCTACACTGTAGTTAATAACCTTGTTCTCACGAAGGAGATGGTCGCGTATGTCGGCAGGCAATCCCAAATAACAATTTGTTATGTCCTCCTTGAAAAGCAAGATCAATATTTGGCTGTTGGTAGGTAACTATCATGTTTATAGTTCCATTACATGGAATCGGCGCCAGGCATGTTGCAAACTAAATTGTTGGGTTACAGGCTATGTGTTTTGCATGATTGTATATTTATGATTGGTTTGTTTACATAAGACAATGGTTAAAATTATGGGTGAGCCGAAAAAACCGAAACCGAAAACCGAAAAAACCGAACCGAAATAACCGACTGAAACTAAAGACCGATGGTTCGGTTTTTACTTTTTCAAAAATCGAAAAATTTCGGTTCGGTTTCGGTTTTCGTCCAAAAACCGAACCGTAAAAACCGAACCGAACCAGTTTTATTATATTATAATATATAATTAATATAATATAAATAAATAAATAATAAATCAAAATTCTAAATTCATATTCATTTTGTGGTTGGAATTATAATTTATATATATCTTAATGTTTATATATATATGTTTGTCATGTACGTGTGTTTACTTGACAATATATCATTACATATGTGACAATGATCATACTATGTGTATTTTCACTTACATATGTATGTGTCTCATTTATACGTGTGTAATTGTAGATATTTCATATTTGGGGTACATATTATTGGGCTTAGATTGACAAAAAAAATAAAGAAGGATACAATTTTCAATGTAAAACAAGTTTTTTAGTATAGATTGGCCGCACCCAAGTATAAACGGTTTGAAACCAAAAAAACCGAAAACCGAACCAAAACCGACAAGAAACCGAAAAAACCAAAACGCCAAAAATCGAACGGTTTCGGTTTTTGGTTTTTATAAAAACCAAATATTTCTGCTTGATTTTGGTTTTAGCCAAAAACCAACCCAAACCAAACCGTGCACTCCCCTAGTTAAAATGAATATAAAACAAAACAAGAGATTATCAAATTAAAATCACCATTTGATTATTTAGAATTTTAATTATCTAATCAATTTCCATCTGAAAAGAGGAAAGTTTGAATTTACTTAATGTAAAAAAAATGCAATGGTGTTGTTTCGTTGTATTAATGTTGCTTAGTGGAAATATTAGAGGAATGAATGTTTTTGCTTGTATCTACAATTTTTGTTAATTAACAAAATAAAAATAAACATCAAATTGAAACAAGCACTACAAATAATTGAATTGAACTGCTGCAACAAACACAAATGATTGTGCGTTTACAATCTTGAAGTACTAGAATTGCTTGCATTCATAACTCGTTATTAATAATTCTATAAGGCCATAAATAAAAACTAAAATAAATTTGTTATGCTTTTGAAAATTTTAATGAAACCAACTGTGAGAAAGAAAAAAAGTACGAAAAGGTGATTAAGAATTAAATTTTCTTTAAAAAGTTTTGATATTTAGGTGAAGGTACCAAATGGATCAATTGGGATAATAAATAATAAGAGTTTTACTACATCCACAAACAATCCATAAAGAAACATCCACAAACATGTGTTATTGTTTGTGGATGTAGCAAAACTCAAATAATATATCCAAATAGTCAAATAAAAATTGGGAAAAAACTAGGAGCAGTTAAAAAATCGTGGATAAAATTTTATTGGTGGAATTGCATATATACCTATTAAAACTTGAATATTTAAATATATATCTAAAACATAAGTTTTTAATGCATGATGTACAATGCAAGTTAAGCATGTTTTGGATATATATGCAAATATGTAAGTTTTAATGGGTATATATGCAATTGCCCCTTTTTCATTACCCTTAAATAGTTGAGGAATGATGTATTACCCAGTATGAGGTAATTGATGATTGCATTACTCTTAACTAATCATCATTATTGATTTTTATTTTCATTCCTTAATCTCTATCTCTACTCTTTATAAAGAGAATTACTTTTAATTTTCGATAGTTGACCTTGAAACTTGAAAGTTGAAACTATATATGGTAAGGCTTGAAAGTTGAAACTATATTTGCTAAGGAATGTTAAGAATTAATACACGTCTAATGTTGAAAACATCTAATTTTAAGAAATGTTGAGAATTAATACACGTCTAATGTTGAGAATTAATACACGTCTAGCTTTAATTGGAAATGTTGAATGCTAATTTTAGGAAAAGATGAAAATGAATGCTAATTGAAATGCGTTTCTAGTTGAAAGATTTACAATATTGGTGTCTTCGCGAATACGCCGAACAACCGAAAGATTTACAAAAGCCTTCATCGTATCTGCTTTACCCATAAC